>JAPYZU010001518.1:0-22141 GCA_030523005.1 Tryphoninae sp. B BG-2022a
GGAAATTCAAATATCTTTCTTTTTGACTGAGTTATTCAACTTTAAGTGCGGCAAGAAATATCGGCTGGTGTATCCAAACTTTTGAGCGGTAGTGTATATTGTTTGCGATAATATATGTACCTATGTATATAAGTCCTACGTGTTTCAGGGCACTTCTAACAATTTTCCGAGAATCAAAGGATCTTTTTTTTATCTGGCAGCGTTAATTTAGAATGAATAACTTTCATTTGTTGAATTGAAGCCATTGCTGTAATGGACTTATCATTTCTGACGATTTATACAAATTTATTACCTGGGTTCAAATTTATTCGCAATAAAAAGGGCATTTCTATCGTTACGTTCGAAAAATTCCAATCCATCACCGATGATAAAAACTGTGGTCTCTTTACTTTTCCGAAGTTTGCAAAAACTATTCAGGTGACTCTAAATCCAGGTGTCCTCGGTCCATCCTCTCATTTCCCCTCGGGGACTTTTATATTTCAAGCGGTCAATTGTCCGGTGTGGGAGAGGTGGCAGGTGAGGTCCTCCATGATACTTTCGACTACATAGGTATATATATATATATATATATATATATATATATATATATATGTAGGCATCGTGACTGAGAGATTTGTTTCTTTCCTTCACTTCCATTATTTTTAAACTATGATGATTAGAAAAAAAGGTAATTTTTATTTCGCGACAATATTTTATGCACTCTTTTCCCCTCGCTTTTTACCATGCTACAGATAGTTCCATTAATAAAAAAGATTCTTCGATACCTTTGACGACGTTTGGCATGAATGAATGTTAGGATGACGTGGGCGCAAGAGGGTGCGCTATATTCACCTGAGATTTTTCGTACGATCGCTCATAGTGTGACATGTGAAAGAAAAAAATAAGACGAGTGCCTCAAATAAAAACGAGAGAAATCGAAGAATTGCCGAAAAAAGTAGATTGACGATTTTTCTTCCGGTCAATCTTTTTTTAGTTTTCCCTTTTCATGATCACGGAGATTGGTATGACAAGGCTGGATTCTTTGTCAATAATTCTTTCAAATGTGCATCCTTTCAAAATAGTCGTTCAATTTTTATTTGCATTCGGACAAATGACTCTTACGCGTAAAAAATGTATTATTACCAAATTCATAATATAATGATAATGGTAATATTTGATACAAATCTATATCCCTAAAGCAGATATCTATGTTACGTGAAACTTTTCTGATAAAATCACGATCAGCGTATAATCTTTTGAAATCACAAAATATTTTCGACGAATCAAGAGTAATAAAATCAAAAAAGTCAATACATTTTCCACAAGGTGAAAAGTGGGTTAAGTTTCATTGTGTCTCAACTTCGATCTTTGCTCACGTTTCATATTCGCGATGGTCATAAACGCGTTCGTCTTTATATACATAACCTTACTCGCAAAAATCGCACTGTAAAATGGACAAATAATTGTTGCCTCTTCTTGGCTCGAAGAGTCTCTCGATGTGTAGGGGTGGCGCGAGAAATGTCGTTTGAGCAACCGGGTGTGAGAGAAGTTCTGTGAGGATAAAGTTTGCCCATTTGCGGCGGGAAAAGGAACTTTTATTACGTTGTTATGAAGACGCATCACGAAAGAGAGAGAGCGCGCGTTGGTTTTAATGTTTCTTCGAAGCTCGAGGAAAAACTTTAAACTCTCTCGATCCTTACGTTAGAAAACGTCGAACAGAAAAACAGGAAAAATACTTGAAAACTCAAATCTTTTGCGTTTATTTTTGTTCAAACTTTTTTCGTATCCATAGAAAAAAAATATCACTTATAAAATAAATTTATCGATGCTTGGTCTCAAATTCACGTAGAATCGATGAGTGGTAGTGAAGTATTTCACGTTTTGGTTACGACTTTCTCCAGCCCTCATCCTTAACTCAACCCACGTCTTCGCAAATTTCAGGAATATTGCAATAAAATATATAATATCTCCGAATATTATATATATATATATATATATATATATATATATATATATATTTGCGTGATATATACATTTATATACGCGATTATAGCTCATAAATTTCAGGGGTTCTTTGCAATGGAATTCAATGAGGTATCTATAAAAATAATTGGAAACGGGAAGATTGATAATTTCACGTAATGCCAGACACAACGGTTAATTTCAATGTTGCACTACCGCTGTTTTGAACAAAGTTGGCAGTATCTCTGCGGATATATATATATGAAAATAGTATTATGAATATATTTTAGAATAGTTTATTCTTCTGTCATTTCAGGCTCTTACGTATCTCGAAGTCGATGGGACAATAAAGCTCCGGTAAGTTTTTAACACTTTCATTGAACTTAAAGTATAGTTATTGTCAATCGCAGGTTGTTAATGAAAGGAAATCGATTTTTGTAAAACTAATTTTCTAATAACTTTGATAATAATGATATGGCAAAGCTGTCGATATAATAGTATCTAGTATTGAGCTGCTTCTGCTTTCCCGATCATGCATATAGACTGCTTTATAAACTGGTTCAAATCCCACCCCTATTCACACTCTTCCTCCCCCTCCCTCCTGTCTGATTCTCTTTTGCACAAAGCGAAACGAAGAGAATGATGGAAGAAAGGCCTGGAGGAGGAGAGGAATCCATATATACTTAGATATACAGATATATGTATTCATATATACATATATTTAGGAAGGAGCGTAACCTCGAGGGCCCAATTAGTGCCAGTATCACGAATGTCGCCTCTTCGCGGTTTCTGCATTCGCGCGTGACTGGTGGCGCTTTCTACAGCCTCGTAAGCTCCTCATCTCTATAACCCGCCCCTATTCGACGTATCCATCCTAACTTTCTGCTCACCCCCTCATACCTCTCTATTACCTTTGCAGCATTTTCTCAAATATATACGCTTATATGCCCCTTCTCTCGTTCGCGCGAAAATTCCTATTTACTTGGAGATATACCTGGGAACCTAAAGTTTGCTAGCTCGTTTAAAAGTATACATAAGAATATTGATTGTAAAAGAAAAACAAATTTTTCAACAAAATGACAAATTTGACTGAAAAACAGATTTTACATGTAGGTATTATCAGACAGTTGTAAACTTTAAAGGTTTATTAATACGTTTAAATGTTCAAATATTATTTATTCCCGAGCAGAGCTTATGGGCGATATTAACGTACAAAATAATTTTTAACATTTTTTTGCTGTAAATTTATTCGCCATACCCCAGAGATATCAAAATGGTAGTTACGGAATTCAGAAATAACCTTCGGCAAAAGGAAAGAAACAAATTGAGGATGCATCCTTGTCGAGACGGAAATCTTTTTATAAGCCCTTCTCTTTGCTTATTTCGTTTTCTTTACCATAGCGTCTTATTTTTCATTCTCCTCTCCATCCCTTCATGTTCCTTATCTTTTGCCTTCAACGTCCTTCGGCAGTCCCGTTCTACTCTATCTCCCTCTCTCTCTCTCTCTCTATCACACATACGCACCCACACACACACACATACACACACACGCACACACACACACATACACACACACAATCTCCTTCTGTCTCCCTTTCTGTACCCTTTTGCCGCTTATTTCCACCGTGCATTATCCAATTTCCTCTCATATATATTATACGTGTGTGGATGTAGATATCGCTATATAGAATTGGGCATTCAATAATGTCTACTCTTTGCTGTCGGGAAAGCCCAAGGCTTAATATATTAAAGATAGGATCGTCCCCTCACCCCCCGCTTCTCACAGTAGTGAATCTTGTCCTCCAATTTTTAACAATGTTTCCATTAATGCTCCGCCACTTTTTGCGTGACATTTTGCATGGAAAGAACGATAAAAGGGAATACGGACATGCTGAGGATAGGTCTCATACTATATAGTGGCTTCATGCAGAACACAAATTTGCTTACATCGGTATCAAAATTTCTATTGATTCTTTTTCCAATCATACAACCGTTAAACTTTATATGAAAAATATTGTTATATATCCCTAAGCCATGTTGCGTAACACACATATCAGGATTCATGGGGTCATATTTAAGCTCCCTTCCATCTCTAATCTATACGCATAAGCTCACGATCTAAAGTTTGTGACTAAATCCAGTCTTTGAGATGCCTGACAAAGGTGGGCATAATTCCTTTTACGAAAATCTAACAGAAATTCTGAAAAAGATATACATATAGCTCATTCCTTCATTAAACAACGTCTCAACATCGTCTGACATGCATTTCTCTCATTCCTCGCCCATGTTGAAGAAATTTTCTACGAATTTTTGTAATGTAGATACGTGTCTCTTCAAATTTTATCTTGTGACATTCCAACAATAAAGTTTTCGAAATTTTTCTCGGTTTTCAAATTTGCTTTGAAATTTCAACTATCTTTATTCAATTCTTTTCGAAATTTTTGCCGATGGTCTTTTTTTTTATCTCAAGAAAATTTGAGGATGTGAAAGAGTTAATGCGTAAATACGTTTCCTCGACGCAAACAAAGGCTTACAACATAATTATATAAGCTTAAAATAAATTTATTTATACGTACTTAAATTTCTAATCTTGTTCGTAAAAATAGGTAATATTGCATCCACAATGTGTATATTGTGAGATATATATGTATATACAATATATAATATATAAGACATATAATATAAATAAAATAAATATAAATAATATAAACATAATTTTAATAATTATTATTTATTTTACAAGCATATATATGACGCGATCCGGGAAAAGAACCTACGACGCAAAATAGGATTTTTTCACGGCTAGTGATTACAGAAATCAAAACCAATGTTCACGCTCGAGTGATACAATTTTCAAGAATTCATACCTTATAAAATTATATACATAACAAATGTCGGATTCCACCGCATGAAAGATCTGTTCAAAAGCTTATAACATAACGTATACTTGAAAAATTGATTTTTTGCCTGGTAGGTTCGTTTTCTCGGATCGCGTCATACACACACGCATATATATATGTGTGTGTGTGTGTGTGTGTGTGTGTGTGTGTGTGTGTGTGTGTGTGTGTGTGTGTGTGTGCGCGTGCGTGCGTGCGTGCGTGCGTGCGTGCGTGCGTGCGTGTGTGTGTGTGTGTGTGTGTGTGTGTGTGTGTGTGTGTGTGTGTGTGTGTGTGTGTGTGGTCTTTCTTCCATACCATCTTGGTTTCAAACCCGAGATGGGGATGGAATCACGTAAAGAGGAATGGAAAAAAGGTGATCACAAAAAGAGACGACAAAGGGCATGAGTCGGTTTATCCGGTCTGTCAATCAAAAAATGTAGGTACCTCTGCAAACTGTCAGTCAATCAAATCCCCCGTGTCTCTCCGGCATCTTTTTTGTCCTCCTCGTTCTTCGAGCGACAAGCGTAGGTACGCGTCCGTGTGAAACTGTTCACGGGTATCGAGGACGAAAGCTAGATTCGTCGGATAGAACGTGGTGATAATAAATGTGTCGAAACAAAGTTTCAAATCGAAGCGACATTTTTTATATTTTCCAAATAATTGTCCAGATATGAAAAATTTCTGTACACGATTTTTCTTGAGTCGCCATGCATATGTATACATCGTCCTATTCTGAATTATATATATATATATATATATATGTGTGTGTGTGTGTGTGTGTGTGTGTGTGTGTGTGTGTGTGTGCGCGCGCGTGCGTGCGTGCGTGCGTGTGTGCGTGCGTGCGTGCGTGCGTGGGTGTGTGTGTGTGTGTGTGTGTGTGTGTGTGTATTATATACTATGGGTATCATTTTTTTCTCCAGTGTATTTGCCCACCCGGACCGTGCACACTCAACATTTTATTCACATTGACATTTTTACTTCTTTCATGTGGTTTTTTTTCTTCACTTCCGTTTCCATTCGCAAATGCTTGGAGAGATCGAAAGTGCGAAGTGGCGTGTCGAGTGGTCTCTCTCGGGTTGACAATGGTGTCATTAGACCTTATCCTCATTCGCGGAAAACCGCGGCGACTGTACACACGCACACACCTACATACACTCGCAAACATAGGCTATACATATATACAGCTTCGACTACCGTTGACGTGAATTTATATCCGAGTGCGAAGAGACGTGTAACAGCGTACGAGAAGAGAGAGAGAGACGGGAATAAAAAAATTATAGAAAAAATAAACAGGTAGGGTGAAAGATGGAGCCATCCCCGGGGGGCAAGTGTCATTCAATTGCATATCCCAATTAAATAACAGTCAAAAGGGCGACGTAGCGTTGTGTGTAGCAGCGTGCCCTATCCCTTTTTCTCTCTCGCTCCCTCTCGCTACTCCACGACGACGCCCTCTAATTGCCAATAAAAAGGAAGTGAAATAAACACTCGTCGGAGTTTACCCTGTGTGCGACTCCCACCACCTCTCCAGCCATCCTCCAACTGCAGCTGCGCGAACGCGTTTTCAGACACTACATCATCTTTCCCGCTTGACAAAAATTATATATACGTCGGGCTGAAGTAAAAAAGACTCGGGAATCGTATAATGATCCGCTATCTCTCTTCTTCTGAAAAAACATCCCTTCGCTCGTAGCTCTTTTCCTCCGAATTTCAACGATTTTGCTTACGATGTAGCGAAATATTCTTTCGTCTTGTTGCAACTTATTTTCAATTAATCGCTGGACCCCGTCGGCGTGACGGTTCGAAATGAACAAACGAATAGTCAATTTTATAGATACCTCCTCGAAAGTGACCAAAATTCATCGAAAGTAGGATTAGCGAAGCTAAGTAGGAAACGTAATTAGCACATGCAAATGAACTAATTACGAGAATGGCGAACAGCGACAATACTGACAACGGTCCACTGGCAAAGTATGGAGGGCATCGTTATCATCCCCGTACCCTTACTCGTTTCACGATGCCGACGAGAGACTGCGAAAGAGTACCTATACCGTGATGGTTGCCGATACTTTATGACACGTCTACTCACACGCACGTTTCCAAACATATTTAAAAATTACCAATGTTGATAGGATGCGCTAAATATGTTGCACTTTCGCCGACTCTTTCCAACTTTTATTCTCGTCAACATCATTCGTGTGTAAACGCGATATCTCGATGCGAAAATTCCGCAATCGTGTCTACGAACAAGAAACGACACAATTACAAAACGCATAACCGCTTGCACGTGTAGATATATTTGCGTATGTACGAGGAAAGAAATTCGTTGATGTGTATATCTTTTGCCTCGGTATGGTATACAAGGGATGGAACATTGAGAGATCATATGCGAGTCTGAGAGCGCGGCTGGATTGCAAAATGGAAGCTTCTCGTAATTAGTATGCGCGTCCGGACGTTATACGCTGGTACACGCGCGGCGATACTCGCTCCTCACTCTCGCTTCAGCCAACCCAACCCCAATGTTTCCCTCGTATAACCTTCATCATGCACACCCTGTATGCTCTTCGTCTGGCGACGTTGCGAGGAGGGGGATGGGAGTGTTGCAATTCGCACTTATGTTCGCCAAGTGCAACAGCAGCGACACCAGCTAGCTGTACATTATTTTCATATGTGGGTGCGTGTGTCTGTGTGTGTGTGTGTGTGTGTGTGTGTGTGTGTGTGTGTGTGTGTGTGTGTGTGTGTGTGTGAGAGAGAGAGAGAGAGAGGGAGGGAGGAAGGGGTTTGTTTCGTTTTGTATACATACGTACCTATGTCTATACAGGTGTACATGTTCAGAGTGAGAAAGAGAGGCATCTGAAGAGAGCACCAGGCGTTGACGTACCAGGTATACGCTTGGGCACTCGGGCGTACATGCGTTCACCTTCATTCGCTCTCTGAGCTTCATGCCTCGTGCTCTTCTCGTACATACAGCCAGTTCTCAACCCTCTTTCCCTCTCACTCCCCTTCGCTCTTGACGCTCTTCCTACTACAACCCGTACTCGTTTTTGAAACCACGTACAAAGTTGATTGAAAAAAAATCCGGAAAGAAAGACGTTTTTGCCGGTTGTGTGGTAGGTTTAGATTAAATTCGTCGGGATAGAGCGATTCAAGATCGGTACAATTTTCTAATCTCACATTAGTTGAATCTTAAAAATCGTAAGTAACTTTGTTTATCGCGTTCAAATTCCATAATTGCGTTCACTTTGCCAATCGTAGCTCGAATAACCGATTCAAATTCGATTTTTCAGAGAATTTTTAAATTTATTTTTATTATCAAATATTATTTTATTATTTCGACATCTTTGTAGTCACTTTGAAATTGTTTTTTGGTAATTTCAACGTCTCAATGTTGATTTTATTTTCTGTCGTTAGTGATATCCAATCAGAAATAATTGATTGATTATGAACGACAACAAGCTTTTTTCGAAATCTGAAAAATTCTACGTTGGAATGAGAAAAAAAGTAATGACATTTTTTTTACTTTACGAACGCCGGGGATGCAATGTTTCGCGATGTGGAAGTGTATGCCTTCGCACTCGCTTAATGCGTGAACATTAGTACGAGGTGAAATGCGAGAGGTCGAAGACGACGACCAAGGGGTTGTTCGCGCGCGACACTGCACAGTTCGTGTGTCATGCAAGGGACTCTCGTTCTCCGTGTCGAAAGAGCAACCTCAACGCCACGCCTCGAACGAGTTTTACATAGCGTACTGTGCATTACTGTTTTTTCTTTTTTTTTAACGCCGCGATGAACTTGGCCACTGGAGCTTGTTTGATAACGACGCCCAGCAGCGTGCGAATAGTGCGATGCTTTTTTTACACCTTGCATGTGGCTTACCTACTCGCGAGCAGCCATGCTTATTATTGCGCCTATTACGAGAACTCCAAATTGTTTACGCTTCGGACGTTTGAGCTTCTTCTTAAATTTTTATGACTTCTCGTCGCATCCCGTTCTTTTAGATTGGATAATTATTAATTTCGGTCTCGCGTCAAGGAATGATTTTTATCATAGCGCCTTTAATTATTTCTTATATAAAATGAAAGTTGTTTTTAATTACATTCTTAATCGATGTCAGTTTTAATCCAATTTATCTTTAGTTTAATTTTTTCAGTACCATTATTATTATTGTTGTTGTCGTCGTCGTCGTTGTCGCCGTCGTCGTCGTCATCGTCGTCGTCGTCGTCGTCGTCGTTGTTGTTGTTGTTGTTGTTGTTGTTGTTATCATTATTATGTTTATCCTTATTACATGTGACGCTATTCCGCGTAAGGGTTGCACGTGTTATCGAACCTCAGCCAGGATCTGCTTTCAAAAACAAAAAACATAAACGAACAGAGAGATAATCTACTTACCGCACCACTCGTCCCTAACACGCCTGGTTGCCTCGGGGCGACAATAATCGACCTTAAATTAGCTCACGAGCTAATTAACCAAAATGAAAACGGAAAACCTTCAGGGTTCACCGCAGGCGTGGCGAGACATCTCCATGAATGACAGGCGGGGCAATAGGCATCATAAAAAAAATGTTACATACAGCGTGACAGAGGAATCGGAGTGAAAAAATGGGCTTTCAGTCGCAGCTTTGAAGTTGCGCGCGCAAATCGCGGCTTCTGTGGATCAAACGCAATCTTCTCTTTGCGAATATCTATATAGATATATGAGTCTGAAAGTTAAAAAAAACGAAATGGTCGGAGCAAAAATAAACTTCAAGCGACGAAAAGTCCCATCGTACTGCGCGAGGGCTCGAGCGCGCGAGTCCTTTCAGGTTCATATATGGTGCCGCGAAAAACCCACGCGATGACGGCTGGATGGATTCGTCACGTGCAGTTCTCGCTTCCGCGTGCGCTGATACACGCTTTTCCCTACCAAGATTTTTCGCGCTTTTGCGCGTTTCACTTTACGCCAGGGTTATTTCTTTTTCTTTTCTTTTTTACATTTACTTCTTTTTTTTTAACACTACCTCTCTCCCTCTTCATCTTTCTGGGTTTACATTTCCACTCCGTCAAAGGAAAGATAACTCGGCCTTTGAGACTTCGCGCGCGTGTTAGCCAGTTTACAATTTTTCAGGACAGCAAAAATAAACCTTTCGACTAACGCGACACGTTTTTTTTATCGCGTCAACGGCGTGAATGTTTTTCAGAAACACGAATATACATATTTGAGGCCTCGAACGGCCACCGCGAAGGCCAAATTTCTTTCCTTTAAAATAAATTTTCATTTCTTTATATGGATTAATGGAATAATACTTTTCTTGTTTTCAAGAAAAAAGGGCGCAAGAAAAAATAATTTGCAACGTGGCCAAACGAATTGAATTTGAATTGTCAGATAAACAGTTTTTTTAAAACGTAAATTAATTAACGGATATGTAAAAATAGAGAATCATACGTGCGAATTGCAAAATGAAGCACATTTTTTCTTGCCGATAAGCAAGTTAATAATAAAAAAAAAACAAACTTAATCATTTTGCCGAGCGCGAATTCATTGTTATGAATAAGCTCCGGGAAAACTATGAAAATGTTAGTCACGAAATCATTATTGATCATGTTCGATAAAACGAAGAGGGCTTTTGTATGAATCAGAAATATCTGAATTATTACGAATTCGGTAGCGAGGTTCAAGATGAAATGTCAAATCCCACATTTGTTCATTTTAGCAATGATAATATAATAATTATTACATTTTTTAATTTTAAGTTGACAATTGTCTGTCTAAGTAAAAATTAGGCACATCATATGAAAATAATGATAATAATTGTCATATGGTATAAATTAAGAGTAGCAACCTTTGCTCTACGAGGATGTGAGTTTGAATTTGCGGAAGAAAAATTATCCAGTGGATAACGAGTAAGATTGTCGAGTACAAAAATCTCGTTCCATGTCACGTAGTATACAGCGTCCTCTGGTATGTACCTCCTTGTTCATCCTGGGTTGCACTCTTTCACTCTTCAACCGCGAGAAAAAAAATGGCTGTCCCAACCGTGCATCCTTAATGTTCGCTGCCTGGCAACGTATGAATTTCTTCATTCACTTCTGTTTCATATTTTCGCCCGATTCCTCCCAGCGCTTTTTCACCCCCTACGGTCGAGTTTTATCCTTTTGTTCATTGGCTCTGAGGTGGATCCAAGTTGTCGCGCATGGTGACAAAACTAATTCTCCATCCAGGCTGTTCAGATAGTCGAGAAAACGTCGGTGACCTCGCGCTGGCCTTGTTGACTCCAAATAACGGCTTCAACGGGGTGGCAACCCTTCGGCATGAATGAACCCAACTTCCACGGCGTTTCTCGTTTCTCTTTCACACACTCCTCATAATCTTTTCTCTCCTCGTAGATTCTTCGCCCGGAATCCTAGGAACTATGAGCTTCTTTACTACATTCTCGCGTCAGTCTACGCCATCTTCCCTCTTAGGTTTTTCTACCCTCCGAATCACTTCACCTCTCATCTCCCACACTCGGGTATCTTAACCTTCCCTCTTCCTGCAAGTTCATTTTCCATTTTTTTCTTTTTCGTTTCAACGCTTCGCTGGTCCATTCCTCATTGAGAAGATTCGGTCTTGCGTATCGGGAGGCTCGCGTCTTGCATGCATGCATCATGACGGTCGCTTCAACGAGGCCAATGTGTGCGTGGTCTACATAGGCTTATTAGAAACATCGAGCTCGCGAAAGAATAAGAGGTGAACGAGAACAAAGGAGGCAAGAAAAGAAAATCCCGAAACAAAATGGCTGTGAAGCGAAGGGAAGGAAAATGGCGGAGAATGAAGAACTACTCGGAGATTTGTGGTTAAGAACAATGGCTCGATGAATACTCTCGTATTTTTGCAGATATGAGTATACTGCAAGGTTTTGCTCCGAATACTTCCAATGTATTTTCCTGACTGTAAGAGTATATGTAATACTCTAATACTATACTAATACTATAAATACATATATGCTAATTAGAGAATGACTTTACATCATGTTTTCCATATTAATTATTAATATGTCTACGCATTATTCACCCGAATCAAAGTCATATACACGAGGAGCGAGGGCAACAAAATTACACGGTTGTAAAAATTAATACAGTTACAGTTTTTTTCAATCCATATATGCGTAGATCTTTCGTGTAATTCGATCTCCGCATTGTGTTTGTCATGAATATTACATATTAATTAGTTAACATAGCGTATTCGCGTAATCATTCTTTGCACGTCTATCTATCTGTTCAAACTAGCCGAGTTATTGAAATGATTTTCATTTAAAAATTATGAATTACTGTTCCACGTGGATGTGACGTTATGCTGCTATAGCAGACCATCTCAACTATACCTAACTGCCACGCCCTCAACAAATTTAAGCATTCACAAAGCTCCACGGTACAGAGCCGAGAATTCTTTGGCCAAAGTACCTCATTAAACATTATTTTCCTTGGGCCAGATTCTGCGAGAACCGACTGCGAATGCTGGACAAATAAAGCGACGACTTACTTTTCGTTCCCTATCCCTTTTTCTTTCCCTCGTCCAGTACCTCAGAAGGTTCTTTGGATCGTGAACATTGGAAAAAGGAGACGGCTTGCGTACAGGCATAAAGTAAAATCGGGCCATGAAAGTGAAAGAAGTATGCAGGCTCTACAAAATTGAGCAGCTTTTACTCTATCACGATAAAATTCTCGTCGTGGACTTATACGAGACAAATTTATTTTAACCCTTAGCTGCAATGTTTCATGAGAATAACATAGCTGCCATATTGGAGCTTTGCACATTCTACCGCTTAAACGTTTATCCAATGAACAAATTATTGACTTTTTCAATAAGGTCATAACTCCCTTCTTTCTGTGGATCAACAGCTCAAAATGTTATACTTTTTAAATATTCTATATAGGTAAGCTTGAGAAAAACGATACGTTGATATTCGACTTTTACAAAAGGTTTTAAGAAAGATGTGTATTGT
Source organism: Tryphoninae sp. B BG-2022a (assembly GCA_030523005.1). Classification (NCBI taxonomy): domain Eukaryota; kingdom Metazoa; phylum Arthropoda; class Insecta; order Hymenoptera; family Ichneumonidae; species Tryphoninae sp. B BG-2022a. Next base: position 12,779 of record JAPYZU010001518.1, read on the forward strand.
TTATTTAGAAATTAGAGGTAAGGTTACTCTACCAAAGAAGTGTTTAAACTAAACTCGTTTATTCATTAGATAAGCTGGTGCACGCTGGGGCACACTGGGGTCACAACGTGGCAGCGAACGGTTCATTGGGTCGCTTTGCTTCCTCATGATGGGAGATTTTGTCTGAGGAAAAGAATCCACTCCGCAATTTATATCTTCAAGGTTTCGTATTTTTGGAGAAATATGCCTAATCTTGCGTTAACGTTGGTAAATTACAAAGCATCGAATATATATATATATATATATATATATATATATATATATATTCAACAAAAAAATATATCGGAAAAGAAAAATTGTTTATGCAATATTCGAATACAATCAATACAAAGGTTCATACTTTGTCCAATTCTAAATTAAAAACAAAAATTGATTTTATATATTTTATTTTTTATTTGCTATAATGGTATTTTTTATGTTATTGAAAAATCCCTATATCTTCATTCAACTTCAATCTTTTAAATCCAACATTATCCTATTTGCGAACAATATGAAATAATAAAATGTTGATTATGTTTTATTCATCAAATAATAGTTATTTTTAAATGATCTATCTCTACTCTATTGTCATGATTTTTTTCATTACATAATTATAATATATTAGTGAGTATTTAATTTGAACCGGACACGGTTACTTCAGTCGCCAGCGCAACAAAAAGTAACAACCCCAATTATACACTCATTGTAGCTCCCATGATTGGCCGCGGCTTGTGCGTTGGGTAATTAAGAGCGAATTATAATATCATTATAATTGTGATAATTAGCCATCGTATATACTCTATGTTCATCTATAACTATCGTTTGACGTTATCCCCGTGAAAAGTGGAGAGAAAACTCCTTTTCGTGGTATATACAGTCAACCCTTCCATTTTCTCGTTATCTATTTGTGGGATAACCGTTACCAAGAATACCGTTTTTCGGTCTCGTGGATGGAAATGTTCTCGAGTATTTCTACATACGAACCGGCTTCACTCGTCGCTCGAGACATTTCTATATTTATTGTTTTGTTTCTCACAGTCTAAAATTTCATTGTGCTTTAAATAATCATTCATTCAAGCTTCAAAGACTTTTCTGTGAAGTTCGACGTAACACAATTGTATGAACTTGCGCATTTTTATTAAATATTTAAATTTCATTATAAATGTTCAATAATCCGTTAATTATTTAATTCATTATTTATGATCGATCTTTTTTTCATAATAAATGTTTATGAACAGGCAATGAAATGGCCTGTGGCAATAAAATCCTTTACGTCGGGATGGAAGTCTCGCCGGTTTTCGAATACATCGGTGTTCTTATTTAGGTCTGTCTGATTTGCCGTTTTTATTACGTAAGAGATTATATGTACAAATGTCATTTCGACTTATTCTCTTTGCTGGTTGTGTTGTATTGCCGATCTGATGAGGCTCGACATAGCGTAGTAGTGATTCTAAGAGATTCATATGATGTTTGATGAGAGTGCGGATAATTAACAGAATTTTTTTTTTCACAACATAACTACATATACAATACTGCGACCAAAATAACTTTTATCTTACATGCCTGAAATATCAGGTATATGATATGAAATATGAAAATGGAATTATTATATAGAAAACGCACGTTTGTTGTAGGAAAGTGATGTAAATCTTTTACTGAAAAGTATTGCTAGCTATACATTGTCTCCCATTGTCTGATTATTTGTGGTGTCTTGTGATTTGAGGAAAGGTTTTCCGGTTGATTCCAATTGATTCCCGTTCCTTGGCAAAACAGTTAACGAACGATTAATGGAATAACATCAATGTGGTTCCTTTGCATAATTGTTAACATATGGTTATGGAATATGATCAGTTTGTGAGAAAGGTTGCATATGATTTGTTGAAAAGTGGGGAGAATATTCGTAGATCGTAATAGTATCTAGCTCTCATGCAAATTACCATCAGCCCGGATTAATTTGTAACATTTGAAAGGTGGTTATGGGATGAGGTGGTATTGTGCCTTATCGATAATGATTTCCTGGAAATCTTGGCTACAAACCCATTGCTCGTTCCTACGAGTTCTCTGTTTCACTTCCACTCATTTTTCCCTCAACATTCATTTTCCATTCGTTCTCTCTCTTTCTCTCTCGCCCTCTTTTACTCCGCCGTTACATTTTCTACGCCTCTTCCCCAACTCGACTCACCCCCGGTCCATCTCCTTTTTCTCACTCCTTCATTCCTCGTTCTTAGTCCAACGACACTCGAGTCGACCCGAACCAGAGGGTTTCTGGAACATTTGGTAGCACGAGAGAGCCCGCAGTTGGGCCAGCAAAAGAGGGAAGCGAATACCCCCTACTCACCTTTTCCCCTCGGAGTACGAGGGAGGGTGGTAAAAACCAAGACTTAAGGAAACTACCATCAAGACTGTGAGGAGGTTTTAGAGAAGGATATATATTATACATACATATATATATACGTCACAGCTAGAGAGTTGAACGGGAAATTCACAAGAGTCTGCGTGGAGTTTGAGCGAGAATGGGTCTGTACCTAGTGAGAGAGAGAAAGCAAGAAGGGGTGGGGGGGGGGGGGCAGCGATCGCGCAAGACAGGGAAAACGAAAGCTTCGCGAGGAAAGTGGAAACTGGATGAGAACAGGAAGAGAGACGTCGAGGGGCGGCAGGAAGGGGGATGAAGCTCGCAAGTCTCTCGTCGTCTTTGCCACGACTTGCTTGCCTTGCGCCTCTCACGTTCTCTCTCTCTCTCTCTCTCTCTCTCTCTCTCTCTCTCTCTCTCTCTCTCTCTCCCTCTCTCTCTCTCTCTCTCGTCCGTTACCCAGCGGGCCCCGAGGGGGTTTACCGAACACAATAGTTTGAAATATTCGAGCGACGGCGCAAGAAGTTGCCCTCCACCGTGCAGAGTCCAGAGTCCTCCCTCCTTGGAGGAGAGTTCGCCCGCGACGGTAATTAACGAGTTGAAGTTTGCCGTCGTCGGCGACGCTCTATGTGCTGCTATAAGACTACATTCTCTCTCTTTCCCTCTCTCTTTCTCTGTGGTTGGCCAAGACCAGCATCCATTAGCCGAGTGCCATGGTTACCCGGGGAGCTGCCGACTCCTCTTTTGGCCGCCGGAAGAAACCGGAAATTCTACTGTGAGACTGTGCGGCCCTTCCTATTCTTCCAACTCTCTCTTTCTCCCTTCCTGCTCGACAGTTTCGCAGCCCTGAATTATCCCCCCTCCATCTCCTTCCTCCCCCACCACCAAGTCCCAAAGTTCGCTCTCGTGCAATGTTCCTTGATAAGAAAGTAAAAAAAACAAAAATGATTTTTCACGTTGATAAAACCGGGAGTATGATACAAGTTTGGTGAGAAATGTGTTCGAGCCGAAATGGGGTGGTGTCGTTGATTTGACTTTGTGATCTTTATTTAATATATTTACGGGTGAGTTGATAATTGAATTTAGACTTCCGGGACTACCATAGAGTCAAAAGAACGGATTCGATGTGGCGCACCCCCAGCCTCTCTCCCCTTTCTCCTCAACGGATTAAAGCATCATATTCCTGCGCAACCCTCGTCCTATATGCAGATATACTGTTTCGGTATACTCACACTCGCTTCTAGGGTTGATCGTTGTTCTATATAACCATGTGCCCTCTGCGAGTATATTTATGTATTCAAATCCCTGGGCTCATGGAAAGAAACGTTTGTTCGGGCATCTAATCAAAGCGTTTATTCTTGCATTAATATACGACACCCACAATTCGCCGATTAGTATCATCCTCGCGGTATAGGTACGCGTTTGTAACTTTTGCCTCGGTGAATCTCATGTCTATGGGGAGTCAAGAAATCAATATCAATACTTTGATAGAGGATGATCTTGAAAATATCAAAAAATACAAATGTTTATTTATCAAAAATAATCGAGAATATAAACAAGTGGATACTCGGCTTGAAGAACACAGATTTCCAGTTCAAAGCAACGAACTTTTCCATGACAGGTCGACCACGTAAGATGTGCGCGGCTCTCTTTGTATCTCGGATGAAGCGGGTCGACGTAACATTCGTACTGTCTCCGAACTGAGTAAACAAACTGTCTGAAACACTATTCCGTTCGAGGTACGGACGTACAGAAAAACGAAGAGGAACCAACAGGACGTGAACAGGAGAGGGCTTTGGAGAAATCCTGCAACTTCCATAGAGCCGCTGTCTGTCGCTCATCCCTCTTCCACCCCTACCCGCTTTCTCTATGGAATTATTTCTCGGTACATATTTAAGTGCATGATGCGAAGAACGCTGTTATCCCCCTCCGCCACAAACCACCCCTTTGGCCTCGTCCTGCACCACTTTCGACCGGATGAGAAACCCCGTGAATATCATCGTTTCTCCACTATGAGATATCCTTTCGTTTTTCCGGTTGCTGCCCCCCCCCCACCCCCTGGTCGTGTTTCCCATTCCAGCGATCCACCTCGACCCAAAACGATCGAGGATGGAGTATGCGCAACGGCTACAAGACCACCTTATTCACCCCATGAAACGAGAAGCCTCTATCTCACTCCGCTAGAAGCCCTCATTTCCCGGGACTGTCAGACGCAGAGCCCTGGGCGGGTCATCAGATAGTACCGTACCGGATAATACCACCGGGGCACAACGCGCGCAAACACACACTCACATGCACGCACACACATACGTACATCCGTGGACGACGTCGTCGAGTCGAGGACTATTCCTCTTACCAGACCGACTGTTGTGCACCTCATATATGCACACGTGAACACGTTCGTGTTTATACACGTACGATTAGAAATATGCCAGGCGAATATCACTAGGGTTGAAGTGTAGTGGTTCGACCTTTCCTTTCCAGAGATTCATCTTGATTCTTGGTACCGTTCTCGATGCCCACCTAGTAATGGTACGAATTTCGTAGCTTCATCGATATGTAATTATTATTTCGCTCGGATCCATTAAAGAAAATCGGTTTTTTTGCGAGTTGGCTTTTGCCGACCCTGTTATTTCGGACCCGGAACTCTAAATAATTCCATATTATAGATAGAATTAATTATTACATCAACAAAAGACAAATTGAGATAATATTTTTCGTCAATTAAGAACACACGAAACAAATAATGGATTGGCCCAATATTGGAAAAAGATATTGAGACAAACCAATATATGAAAAAAACATAATTACTTTTCGCTCAACCAAATGTATTGAGAAAAGTAAATTGAAAGAAGCGTCGCTGGCAACCGGAACTACAAGTTATAATGAGGCATCGATATCGATCATCAAAATAAATCCTCGTCGATAATGATCGGTGTATACTTCGAATACTGACAAATTATTATAGACCCGGAGATTTTCACAAAAGGGTGGGAATAGATTTCTTTGTCAAGGTTACTAAAAGACTTTGATGGATAAAAATAAAATGGGTATATCGAATCTAAATACCGATCCCGCGATTCTGGGTCGTTTAATATTTCATCACAGGCCGCAAGTTCGCAATAGAGTAAAAAAGTGAAAGCCTCCTCCCACGCCGCCATTATACTCACTCATCGTTGGTTGACTTATGGATCGGCTTTCCTCTTTTCTTCGTTTCACCCCGTCTCTCGCGCGCCATTTTTATCATCGACGATACTGGCTACATGCCCTTTCTCGGTTTACTTTTGCCTGCGTAGACAGAACCGTACAAGGTGGTGAACTTTTTTTAGTTCACAGATACATACACAATATCCTTGTGTACAAAAAATTATTCACCGTTTTCATTGTTATTATAATCAAAAATCGTTCATCTAATATTATACATACGTATACGACAATAAATGCAAATAATATAAAATGAAAGCAAATATGAGATAAATAATATTGAATAGGTAATTAATATCGTATTCTTAAAAATAATTTATTTTCTTTCTGTTTTCATAAATTGTCTTCCACTAATGACGATAGGACGACATACTTGATGGGATTTAAACTTTTCGAATACATATTTACAACGTCCAAATACTTTCATTTTATCCTGTTCCATCACGGAAGTTTCAAACATCCGGCTGATAATCTACATTTTGTTTGAGCCATATTTAAGACGTCCAGCAAAAATAGGATGATGCGAGATTTCCGCTATTACATTTGATCTAAGTATTTCATTCAATTTTACTGATTCGCTCTGGACGAGCACAATGTGACCAAAGATTGGAACCAAGAACACTCGTATGTACGAGAGTGTGGTATTATTCACATTCTGCTCGAGGTTAAGTTTCGCTGGCATTGACCGTGCGAGACGTAGAATTATCGGTAGACTATGTTGAAATACATAAAAAGGTTTCCAGAATATTCGATATGTCGTGGAAATAATTTCTTTGCTTAAAAACACGTGGTTGAATTTAAATGTGGAGTAATTCTGTGCTTTTAATATTTGTAGTAACACATTTTAATACTCACAAGCTCACAGAAAGATATTTATTATATATCAATAAACTAGTTGTTTCCTGAAAACTTATTACTTATTAGCTTTGGTTGGATTTTATCTACGTATAAATGACTATAGGTACATCAAAATCTGCCATCGTCATATTCGAAATCTCAGACCCTCGATGTACTTTGCGGTCTGTGCAGACACGCACGCGCGCGCATACACACCCATCCGTTCAGTTCCTCCTTTACGCGAGCTCTTCCCTTCTCTAGCCGTATTCTCGAGGCATTGAGAGTGACGTCGAGTGGGCCACGCATTGTCCGGGCTTCGAAGCGAGGAGTATAGCCTCCTATATTTCGTCCGTTTGCACCACCGAGTCATACCGACAATCTCTCCTCCTCCTCCTCCTTCATGAGAATATATCACCACATCAGCACATCTTCGTGCGTGCTCCTTGCTTACTAAGTCTGCAAATATGAAAGCGAAATTTGCCCATAGATAGCCCTAACTATTAATGTAGTTATTGTAAAGTCGCGTCATTAGTGGTATTTGCTTTACTGACATCCGATAAAGATTTTTAACTCACAGCAATGCGAGTTTTGTAGCCCAACATACGAGTTTGTTATAGCCTTAAACATATCGAAGTTTGTACGTGGAAATTACGATTTGTGGACAGCATTGGTATTGTGTTACGAGTTGAAGAAAACTGTTGAAAAATCGTATCGAATGATTGTTGAAGCTTATGGTGAGCCTGCTCTTGGTGAATCACAGCGCTTTGAGTCATTTAAAACATTGAAAAGTTGGGATTTTACCATGAGAAACGAAGAATGTGTGAGGCCACCAGAAAGATTTGAATGCAGCAAATTGTTAGTAACGTTGTATGAGGATGACGCTCGAGTGCAAAAACAACTCGTGGATCAATTAAAAGCGACACGAGAAGCCATTTCTATACGTTTACAGCCACGTAAAAGATCGAAAAGATGGGAAAATAGGGCCACATGAACCGAACGAAAGGTAGATACATTTTGAGAATCCTATGCGTAAATGATCATGGGCAATTCCAAGCGAACCATCGACGTCGACTGCAAGTCCAAATTGCTATGGACGAAACACAACGTGCTGTGTTTGGTAAAATCAGAAGGGTTGCTCAATTATCAGCTGTTAAAACCTCGAGAAAATGTAAATACCTAATGCTACTCACAACAAATTATTGTTTTGAATCATGTTTTCATTGAAAAACGAAAAGAGTTTCAAACAAGGCAGGTTCGAAGTGATTTTGTTTCATGATGATGCAATGTCATTATCAATTATATATACACAACCTGGTCAAGGAAATAATTGAGGGGTTTGGTTGGGAACCACTTTCACAAGTACATTACTCACCAGACTTAGCTCCGTCAGATTATAAGTTATTTGCACCGATGGGACACGTACTTGCTGAGCATTTCATCTATGTACGAAATGTACAAAAGTGGGTCTATGATTGGTTTGTCTTTAATAGCAAACATGTCTTTCACGTGACATCTACAAATTGTCAGAAAGATAGGAAAAATGTATATCTAATAATGGACAATACTTTGAAGAAAATATTTTCAATCATTTTCATACAATAAATGTGGATTTTATATAAGATAATAATTTCTGTTTCGTATTTACATACTTGGTAAGTACGCTATGTTCACGAAATACCCCTTATTTATCATATATTTTGTTTTTCGCGCGGCCATTAAATAAGTATCTGGCGAAATTACTCCGGCGAAACGGAAACCAACGAGATGATTAAAACAAATTAATATTTCCGCAATAATTTCATGGAAATTAAAAATCATTGTATTTTTTTGTTGTTGCAGCGATATTATGTATGTAACCATCAAACGATGTTCTTGTTTATCTCTAAATAACCACGACAATGATGATTCTAATAACGTCTACGATACATTTTTCGCCGTTACGGAGCCGGGTCTCTTGCCAATGAATACAAACTAGTGAAATAATAATGAGCCTCAATTACGCGCTGCGGCCCGGAATTCAGTGATGAGCTTGCGATTTCAGCGACGAGCCTCCACATTGAGGGGCACGGTGTGCGGCCCACTGCGAATTGTCATTGTTGATGAGAATTTCCGAGAGTTACTCCTAGCGCGAGACGGTTAGGGGGTGGTGAGGTGCATCGCTTGCTCATAGCCATCATAGTGATCGGATTTTCCGGAAGCCTGCCCGATCGCGCGCCATTGTCAGGAAGCTCGTTAACTAGCGATATATCCATTCATACGCCATTGAGGAGAGAGAGTCGGAGTAACAGAGTACGGGAGACATGGAGAGAGGTCGAGAGTGACGGAGATAGAAAGAGGGCAAGAGAACGTCTGTGTAAGACAGAGAGGAGGTGGGGAGGGGGGGGGGGGCGTAATGATAAAATGAAACTGAGTATCGTGCAGAAATGTAACATCAATGGTGCCGATTTAATTGTATTATCGACAATAATTACGAGCTGGAGCTACCCACGAGAGTTTGATTTTTATTGTTAACAGTTTGCAAACTTTCACGCGTTCATCACATTCGTATAAAATTTTAAAAAATGAATACCTTCAAACAAATGAATCCCCCCGGAACACGTCGTAAATAAATATCGACTCATCGATTACGATATAATATCTCGGATTTCGAAATAATTTCGCCGAAGTAAACAAGCTTTAAGAGGAAGTAATGTGAAATTTCGACGTCAACTATCCGTGACGAAAAAAAAAAACATTTCATCGTCGTATAATAATCCATTCCCCGTGGGTGTCGTTGCGAGATTTTGTTTATGCGAGCACTTTGGAGGACGTAAACACGGTATCTCAATTCCCCCGACGTAATTTTCCATCCCCCTCTTTGTCCCACCATTACCGTGCACCTCGAACCCCGCCCCCCCCGTTCCGCTTCACTCAAGGTCTGTCTCTCTTTCTCTCTCTCTCTCTCTCTCTCTCTC
>JAPYZU010001519.1:0-22387 GCA_030523005.1 Tryphoninae sp. B BG-2022a
ACTATATTATAATATAATATAAAATAATATAAAATAATATAAACTAATATAAAATAATATAATATAATATAATATAATACAATATAATATAATATAATACAAAATAATATAAAATAATATTGAATAATATAAAATAATATAGAACAGAATAATATAAAATAAAAAAATATACAATTAAATTAAATAATATATAATAATAAACATAGTAGGTTAGATGAAATTATGTTGTATTATATATATATATGTATATATATATCGACGCGATTGGTCCGTCTCTTTCGCAATCTTCGCACATATGCCAAGTACACATACGCATACGTATATACGTACTACACATACGCATACGTATATACGTACCTACTTGGGGAATACGTCGTTTATACGACGAGATTCGAACTCATAAAACGAGTGCAGCGCGAGGAGTCCGGTGCAACCGTACTAGAATAACTCTTTGAACAATTTTACGAGGTCCTCGTTCGCTGTCAACGATCTTCGTCCGTAACGTCCAGGCTTCACTTTGAAGAACATCGGGTCGATGCTCTCTTTCTTATTTCGTACGAACGACGTTTTTTGTCAATAAAATTTCATGCTGTGTTTTCTCCTCTTTTATTACAGCGATCGAACAACGTACGAAAATATTTTTGCAAATTTAATTTCCCGATGACGGAATTCGACGAGCGATAAATTTCTTTAGAACGTATGTAAAGTCAGGTTCGTGAGAAAAGTGCGGAACATTGTTGCTAAGGGGGCGTTACGATAATATCAGCACCGCGAATGCACCGACAGAGAAGAAAGAAATAAAGAAAGAATGATTTTCACTCGGCTCTTCTCTTTCTTCGTCTTGACAGCGCGCCCGATGACTCCCGAGATCTTTCTCTCGCGTCGTTAACTCGTACATTACGGCTCGTTGAGGACGCGGGGACCGTCCCGGCGTGTTCGCCTCGTCGCGAACGATTCAATCTCTTTACAAACCCATAAAACATCCATTTTCTTCAATTCGCTACAAAGGTTTGCCTCGTCGCGGCGAGCCCCGAGTCACCAATGAGACAGAGAGAGAGAACGAAAATAAAGAAGAAAAAAAAGAAACAGGAGAAACAAAAATAATAATAAATCCTGTTTCGTACAGAACGAGACTGTAACGTCGTTGAGCAACGTTGGATCGGTTGCACGCGAGTTGCGAAATATCCGAACAAATGCAACGACTCAACGATCCTCTTCTATGGTTCGTTAACACGATGGTAAAATGATCCCTTTGCGATAACTACAATATATAACAATGTGCTAGAATATACAGGGACAAACAGAGAAGAAAAATGTTGTGTGTCGAGTAATTAAAGGTCGGTCGATTAAACATGCATCCACTTAAAAAATAACAACTTTCATACTAGCACGAACATTGTTTTCAATATTGTAACGTCGAGTGGACGAGGTTTCCAACGTTGTATCAATAAAATTTACAATCTTTTGAGAATAAAACTTGGTAAAATATCTTAATGGGGATTAGAAGAATAGATCTACAAGAAGATGGACGGAATAGAAATTTAGTGTGCGAATTTTGAACGATGTTGCAAGAAGTATTTGTACTAGAATATACAAGGACAAACCGAGAGGAAAAGTGTTGTGTGTTGAGTAACTAAAGGTCGGTCGATTAAACATGCATAAACTTAAAAAACAACAATTTTCATACTCGCACGAACATTGTTTTCAATATTGTAACGCCGAATGGACGATGTTTCCAACGTTGTATCAACAAAACTTACAATCTTTCGAAAACAAAACTTGGTAAAATGTCTTATGAGGATTAGAAGAATAGATCTACAAGAAGATAGACCGGAATAAAGAAGATGGCGAATTTTGAACGATTCGGTCATTTACGAAACGATGTTGCAAAAAGTATTTGTGCTAGAGTATACAGGGACAAACCGAGAAGAAAAATGTTGTGTGTCGAGTAACTAAAGGTCGGTCGATTAAACATGCATCCACTTAACAAACGACAACTTTCGTACTCGCACGCACATTATTTTCAATATTGTAACGCCGAATGGACGATGTTTCCAACGTTGTATTAATAAAATATACAGTCTTTCGAGAAAAAAAACTTGGTAAAATGTCTTAATGGGGATTAGAAGAATAGATCTACAAAAAGATGGACGGAATAGAAATTTAGTGTGCGAATTTTGAATGATTCGATCGTTTACGAAACGATGTTGCAACAAGTATTTGTTTTCGTGACTTCACTTGTAAATAGAAGATATCTAAAATAAACAAAGCTTGATAAATGAGATCGGTGGATGCATTTAGATGCGATATGTAGGTATAATAAGCTTAATAGCCAACAATAGGGGAGTCTCGATCATTCTAGTTCATTCGAATGGACGAAAATGCTGATACGTCTTTAATGGGAACGTGCAATCGTCTTTATTATTATAAACAGAATTTAATAGGGCTCTAAGCGCCGTAAATATGTATTTATCTACCCGACTGTAGTGTAGAAAGTATACGCATATACAAAGTGGCGTTTATCACGTAATACCAATACAGCAACGACTAGTGTATAGTCGAAGAAGATAGGTAGGAAGCTTAGGTAGCTTAGGAAAAGACTAGCACAGCGAGCCACTTTATGTATATATATATGTACACACAGAGGTATGTGATATTACGATACAAGGAACCTCGTTCCCGTAGGTCGTTGTGTTATACACGTACAACATCACGCATCATCGAGCTCGACGCCACAACCGAGAGCTGACGATCTCCGATAAAGCTTCTACCGTCCGACTCTATGAACTAAACCGCCAGAGGGCATCCGTTGCACCGCTATTAACTAAACAAAAGAAAAATCAAGAATGACTAATATTCTGGGGGATTGTAATTAATCGATTGGACTGATAGTTGCTCTACAAAAAAGGGAATCCGTTGCGATCTCGGTTAACCAAACAAAAGAAAAATCAAGAATGACTAATATTCCGGGGGATTGTAATTAATCGCTTGGACCGATAGTTGCTCTACAAAAAAGGCAGCACAACGACGAGATCTGCAAGCACGATTTGATGAAATATCAATTAAGTTTGTTATCTTTCGTCCTATCGTATTTCTTTAATATTTAACCGATCTTATTTCAGAAGCGAGATGTAACGTGGCGCGTTTTTTTTTATAGGAAATCGAATTTTGGAACGTAACAAAGAAGTCGATGTGGAAAACGTTGAACCAGGGAAGGTTCTCTTGTGCGGAATAATTAAAATGTCGAAAGAAGAAAGAACTAAAATAAAGTAACGTTTATAAAGCGCGGGTCTTATCAATCCTCCCGTGAATTGTTTTGGATGCGACGGAGAGTCGTCGGTGCACTGGCCGATAATTGAATGACCGGCTTCACTCGACAGTAACGAGAGTCGCGATACGAGGTAGGCCAAAAGATTACCGAAAGCTCGCCGCGGGGTTGCCCCGTCTCGCTTTCCTTTTCTCTCAGACTCGCTCTCTCTCTCTCTCTCTCTCTCTCTCACCCCCTCTCTTTCCCACGATAAAGCGCGCTTATATACAGCGATACATATAGAGAACGGATCAAGGTCCTCTCCGCAACGAAAATCAAGAACTCAAAGTCCCGATAAGCGCAAAGTCTATTTTCAGTGTATCGTATCGCATTCGGTAAATTATTTCTCGTTATATACCAAACATCTGTTGATACGTTCTATATATGCTTTGTATCCCTATAAAGAATCCGCGAAAACGAGTGGTCTGGATCACGACGATAAAACAATCTCTCCATTACGTTGTAAATAGAAGTGGTGGAATAACTCCGCATAACGATGAACCGTGACCCAAAGGGTAAAAAGAAAAAAGAACGTTCCGTAATAATACTTGCAAATATAAATTTCGTAACAGTGTACGAAGACGAATACACGGTCGTCGACTTCATGGATTACGGGGACACGCGATATCAACTTATAGAGAGGTATACACGATTCGGTGCAAAAATGCAAAACATAGGATGGTGTAAAACGTAGTTGCGAGATTATACCAAATGTATAATCTTGTTATTCACTGTAATAGCGTGTACACGAGCTCGTGATTCATACCGTCCGCATCGTCATTATTATATCGAGGTACACGTTTCGTAGGTACGAGTAAACCACGAGTATGTATAGAGTTAAAGGGTGAGGTGAGATTAGTCAGCGGGTACCTGCTCCCCCTACTGGTTTATTTGGAGAATCAACATGACTCGGGGTCTCGATGAACGCGTATGGATAATAACGTGAGTTATAAAATCCAAACAAACGAGGCTAGGGATCCTTGTTCCCATTTTCGTAGAACGAGATGACCGTTTGGAAGGAAGAATTGTTATCCTTTTATTCGTGCTGACTATGGATGTTATTTGGTAGTAAACTCGGACCATGTGAAATACACACTTCACAGGTCCAAATACTTTTACCCCAATTTACAGTCAGCAAACAACGACCAAAGGGGAAACGAAGCACAAAAGGCCTACGAGTCACCAGCAAACGGTGCGTGACGAAGGATCGTCGTAGGACATGCTGGATTAATTCTGTCTCAATTACCCATCGTACTGGTAATTGTCTCCTTGCAAACTTACTAGTTGCAGCAGGAGGTCGATCCACTTGGATTAGACGATATTGTTTTTACAGATTTTCCTTTTATGGCTTTATGGACTTTGGATGATGATTTGTCCTTTAAAACGAGGCTACTTGGTACACTTGGGAAAAACTTTTGCAACGAGAAATAATGATCAATGTTATTGTCGTTGTCAATTGCTCAATGATAAGAAATTTACAAGTCAGAAGAAAATGATACTACCGTGTTTGCGTATGAATTGTACTTGCAGTAAGTACTTACCGTTGTAGCTTCGTACAGGATTGTTAACGGCAGGATGTACGAAGGACTTGTGCTGGATGGGAACAGCTCGCTGTTCCTTATAAGGAACCTGGAGAGCCAAGTTATGCTGAGCAGCTGAGACGTGCTCATTAAACATGTTACAAGAGTGCATGTCAGGTCCGTTAATGGCTTCGGCTAATGCCCTGGGCTATTCGGTGCGGTGGCTACCCAACCGTGCAGGAACGCCCCTAAAAACCAAATATATACACGCGTCAATATACAGCCCCGCAGTTTATGGTGCTCCTAGTTGAATGAACCAAACTAAAACCTCGATTAATCCTCCCACGTGTCAAAATCGGGTCATTCACGTGAAATCGGAGCATCCCTTTCATAAAGACACACACATATACATGTGCACGCACCCACACGTACACACGCATGTACGGATGCGCATGAGAATGAAGGTGACAAGCTGAGATTGTGCCGAGAGACTGCGGAAGGAACGTATAAAACTTTAATAAAGAACACTTGTGCATTGCTACTTCGTTACCTCTTCGGTAAGTAGTCGAGAAGATGGCCGCTTGTTCGCATTTTTGCGAATAAACATTACCAGAAAACGCTGTACGCAAGTTTCAATTGGAACTGTTTCCATTAATCCATCTTTGATGTAAAGTTTTGAAGACAGATGTCATTTAGGATTGTCTCGGATTGGAACGTCTATGTCTGCTCTACCGGCTCTTTTTAACCGTGAGATTAACCTCGTGTACATTCGCGACATTGTGTTTGCGTACATGAGGTTATATATCTCGATGTGGAACATTCGAGAGCGTTCTGTTCGGTTTCTCAAACATCGGAAACTAAGGAGGTTTGCTGCTCGATTGTTCGCACGAATTCAGCCAGGTCGTTCACATCGTAAAGAAAAGCAAGAGCTAACATATGTCTTGACATATTTTACGATTGTTTAGAACACTTGGACTAACACTAGTATTAATATTTTTAAGCGGTATTATGTCAAATTATAAGAAAGCGCCCTCTACAGGTGAAGAGCGGAAACTGCATGGGAATATCGATAATCCTGCCTAATCGACCTCCGGTAACGTAGACTTGCATATTGGTAAAGGGTTCAATAAGTTATCGCCGTCTTTCCATCATGATAAACCATCAATTGCGAGTAGACACGACCAACGCGATGAGCCTGTGTGTGTTAAATTGCAATTCGGAGAATTCTCTTTGCTTCGGAGAATAAAACGAATGAGATCTGTTAAGAGAGGTGTAGACGAGCCCACGCGAATTATCTGCTACGTGAAATTGAAGAAACGAGGTCCCAATTGAAATAACAGTAAGTATACATATATAACTCGGCAAAAGTTTACATCGTACAATATAACGATCATAAAAGTCATCTCCAACAATTTTCTTGTGGTTTTCATTTCCGGACCCACGAATAACCAGCATGGACAATTCGTGCTAGCTCGAATTACTGGAATTATTCGTCGTGTACACATGGACCACACACACACGGATATACGTGTTTATACGTGTTTGGATCATTGTCTTACAACTGGAGGGACAATCCGTTCAATAAAAGTACTTCAGTGGTTTTAAATGTACCGTGCACTAGATGTGTATACATATATACATTAATAAGTCGTTGTCACCGAAGACGAATCGTTTCTGTGAAAGAAATGATTATCGGAGAGACTACTGTGTTGCCAGAGAGGTTTTCCTGAGACCATGTATAACCAGGAGTCTCGTGTCATCAAATCGTTTCTCCTCTCGCGATAAGAAACATAATTTATATAATGGTTCGAACAATTTTACAACCCAGTTTGGAACGTATTTTAATTAGCTGGTTCGCACGCACGTGATTCGCGTGTACGATAATAACGAGGAAAATCTCCGTTGGTACACATAAAAGTCTACTTGATTCATGTTTACTCGTGGGGAAAGCGCCCTCTCGCTCTATATCTCTCACTCCGAAGCTTTACCTACCGAATGGTTGTCGACCAAACGAAGAATAAGTAATCGATTTGGACGTGTCTAATTATGGGAATATGGGCGTTAATTATTATCACTCGAGGTAGGAGGAGATAAAAATATCCTTTGGCATAATATACATAGGTCTCGGTTATCTTTCATCTCGTGGCGGTGCGTATCACAAACTTTCCTTCATATTATCGAAGTGCTCTATCGATAATATAGAGTAAGTCGTATCGAACGAGACTGGATACATTTGCATGTTGAGTGTGATGAACGTGTCAGTAATTTTAAGTCCAAAGTGTATTACAGAGAAAAGAGTAATCCTAACAGTCTTACCATTAGTCACGCTTGACATTTTTTCAAGTTATAGCGATTCCTTATTCTCGTACCAGGACATCTTGGATACTTACGAGTTGTACTCCTTCGATGCAGAGATAGAAAATGACGAGGTGGTGGATGATCAAAGGAGGATCTCGAGGGTGTTTCAAATGAAAGGCACATATTTTCATATATATTTTATAAAATGTCCTATTTTATACAGCATATAAAACAATACTCTGTATTTCAATTTTTATATTCACACGTTAGCGCTATACGACTATATACCACGTTAACTCACCATACCTCTCTCTTCCTCCCCACCACGATCATACGTATGACTTTACAATATTCGGCGGGTTATTAAATTTTATTCTATGGACAGGCCCCGAGTGTCTTGCTCTATTCCTATAGTTCTCTCTCCGCCCTCTCTTTCGTTTCTTGCCGTCCCTTTCCTATATTCATCGTTATCCCAATTACCGGAAGCTGCTTCTTGTTGTTACTCCTATTTTTTTTCACTGTGTAGTCGAATAGTATTCGCATGGTGCTTTCCATTCAATTAATCCGAATTTGCTAATTTCGGGACATGATTACGATTTATCTCGAGCTCAGTCATATCACCGTGTATATTAACATTGTCGAATGCCCTATCACCAATCGGCTCGGTCGTGCTGCTCGTCTCGTCTTCTTCAATGTCATTGGGCAAGGAATTTTTGTTAGTTTCCGGTACAGAATCGTGCAACGTTCGAGGCGACTTTGGGGGCCCTTTCAAATGAATAATGTGATTGTTTAATGGATCGGCTGTATTAGCCTTGTTGCCCATATGATTGTGAACGACAGCGTGATTTAGAAAAACCGCGTCGTTTTTCGCTAAAAATTGTCCGTTCGTCGGATCGTTATTGTCGAAACTTGTTGGATCGCGGATAATCGCGTTCCACATCGTATCGTCGAATATTTCAGTGTCCCGTTCCTCCGGTGGTAAACGATTGATCCGCGCTCGCACGATCGCTAAATGACGATGAACGTAGTCCTGATGAGGCGCGAGCTTGGCAGCTCTCTCGAGACACTGCGCCGCGAGACCCAATTTTCCTCGTTCCACCATCACGACACAGAGATTATGCAAGCCTTGAATATTCGTCGGATCTAACTGGAGTATTCTGCGATAGCACTGAAACCGATGGTGAGGAAAAATAGAAACATGTTACAAAACAATTGTCATCTTGACGATAATCAATCACTTACGTTTTCAGCAGCATCAAAGTCCTTAATGTTGTTGATGTAAATGTCACCGAGAAGTATTAGGCCTTTCACATGGTCCGGATGAAATCTTACGAGCTGATTCAAGAATGGTGCAGCTTCGAGAGGCCTCTGCTCGTCAGCTAGTAGAAGAGCAAGATTGAAGAGTGCCGATCTGAAGTCCTCCTTTAGAGCAACGGCATTGCGGAACCAACGTTCGGCACTCGGGGAATCGTGATCATCCATTGCCAGCATTCCCAGATTAAAGTGCAGTCGTTCGTTATTCGAGTCCTGCAAACGAACAATATAATTCATAAATACATGGAGAAAACTGGTACGGGAACTTAAAAAACGACAGAACAGACTATCATTACCTTTCTTAGCAATTTCAATAATCTTTCTCGGGCGACTTTGCGCAATTCTGCTCTTCCCAATTCCTGCAACAATATCGCCGAATTCAATAACGCTTGTTCGTGTTCCGGATCGAACTCGAGAGCTTTGTCCAGATAGGCCAGAGCCTGAGAGGCTTTTCCCTGTTCCAAAAATACGACGCCGAGCTGAAACGAAAAAAGAGATGATGTACGTTGGTATTTCCTTTCTTCGCAGTGAAGTTTTGTGTGTTGCTCGGGCGATAATCAGATCCGTATAAAATGCTGTTAGGCATGGGGAGAGGCGTCACTCACGTTGTAATAAATGTCTGGATTATTACTGTCGTAGAATAGAGCACGCTCGTAAACTTCCTGTGCTTCCTTGGTGCGATTCAGCTTGATCAGTACATCACCACGATTTATGTACGCTTGAGTATAGTCCGCGCGCATGCTTATCGCCTGTCTGTACAATAAGTCAGCTTCCTCCAGTCTCGTTGCGTTCTTCGCTATGAGATTTGCCAAATTCACAAAGACGTTTAGATGATTTGGTGCGATTCGAGCCTGATAAGATTCACCCGGTTTTGCTTTTGGCAAAAGCGATTTGGCCTGTGAACAATCGTATCATATCTCTCGTTACTATCACGTCCCGAAGGGTGGACGATGAAATAGATCCTTTACCTTTAGATAAGCATCTTCCGCTTCTTTAAACATCTTAAGATGATTGTAAGTTCTGCCGACGTTTATATGCGCTCCTATATCGTCACCCTGCACGCGAACAGCCTCGTTAAAGAAGTTCAACGCTTCCTTGAATCTACCTTGGCTTTCAAGCGCATGACCGACATTGTTGAATAACTTAGCGTTACGATCGTTAACTTTGAGTCCAGACATAAATATCGAATACTCATCGAGCCAATCGTAATTTCTGACAAATGTCTTTGCTGAATGTGCAGCTATTAGCATCACCAGTAGAACCGACCATAATTTCGAGCATCTATGAATAATAAAAATGACTTATAGTGGCGGAAACAGCGAGCCAATTCCAAAAATGTGTAATTGAATTTCGTGCAATTGTCTGTAGTTATTGATGCATGATATACCTCTTGTCGGAGAGAATACTCCAGCCGTATCCAACCAGCATGCAGAATCCCATGGAAGGTGCATAGAGAACTCGCTCAGCGATAACAAAACCGACCGGGAAGAAGAGATTTGACGCAGGTAGAAACGGTAGTATCATAAGTGCCAAACTCATGATGAGTATCACCGAGGTCTGTCGACTACGTGTGAAAATCGCTGTTGCCAGTAGACCAAGTGTGGTTACATGTGCAGCGACTGTAGCAAGATTCCTTGGATCGGCAAAGCTCTCGATCAAGGGTATAGTTCCCATTGTCCAGTCGCAACATAGATCGATAGGAAGAAACAAGAGTCGCAGATTAACAGCAGCTAAATAATTATAGGTCAGTTGTCTCGTTGGTGTCGAAGCTACGGACGCCGGATTGTCAAATCTGTAAGTCCATTAATTTCAAGGTGTATCATTAAAAGGTGGGTTCGAGGTTATGTTCAATAAGCAAAAGTGATAGACTATCATGTCTGGTTCGTTTACCTTGTGAACACGGGCAATTTGGAGCCCATCACGTGTAATCGTAAAATAAGGAGACTAAATGTGACGAGTGTGAGAGCGGCCAGACGTTTTGTACCCTCGCCTGACCATGTAGGCGTTATTTTGTTACCACCGAATGCAGACTTTATCGCCAAAAATATATCCAGAGCTCTGACCTAAAGATCATGAATAGTTTATTAGCCATAAACTACTAATTTAAATGGTTTTATTATCACTGCTATTGCGATAGCTAGATCAGCTTACCCTCTGAACAACAAAAATCTCGTACAGGACACAAACTGCGGTTGCAGTTATGCCTTGCTCCTTGCACAACATTGCAACGAGCACACAGATCATCGACAATGCCAGTGATCGCCATGCTACAAATAAAGTATAAGAATTAATCTCTTTTTATTTTCAGTACATTCTACATGTTCAGGAAAACGTCATGAATTTTTACCTGTCGACCTTTTACTCCTACAAGCTTTGGTGTAAGTGATCAGAGCTCCGAGATAGAAAAGAGAAAACAGAGTTTCGGCTCTACCAACTACACCGGTTACCTACAAGAAGACAAATCCAATATTCGATATAGCTCGTGGATAAATTATTTCCTAAAATCGAGATAGTGACGTCACTTACGGCTTCCGTATGAATGGGATGCACAGCAAACAGAACAGCCGAGACAAAGCTCGCCACATCCGGTAAAAACATCAAGCAAGTCCTGCAAATTGTAGGTGTACAACGAATAAAATGATGCAGAAACGAGGAGAGCGAAGGTAGATAAGTGTGACGTCCGGAATTTAATTAAATCCTTGATGAGACTCACCTGAAATAGAGTACGCACACACCCACATGAAGAATTACATTCAGTAAGTGGTATCCCATGGGATCTAGCTGATGAATCACGTAATTCCAGCGAAACGTGAGGACACATAATGGCCGGTACGATTTGTGCGATTGTTCCTGATAGGATCGACGCATATGAAAAAATACATAAATTTTTGTCACCCAAATATCTATATCTTAAATATATTTCAAATATACTTTACTCATATCTCCTACAGACAATGTATAAGTTTACTACCCAAGCATTTCATACGTTTCACATAATATAGTTATAGCATGATTTTAAAAAATTAGTGTCATTCCAACAATCCTATGATAGAGTAAGTACACTTTACATATAAAATCTATGGTTTACATATAAATTTGTTTCATGTTGAAGTCTTAAGAGTTTTTAGATTTCACATTGTATTCGCAATATTCTATATTGACTTTCTTTCTCTACTGTATCATATTTGTCAAAATATATAACCCTGTAATATAACGATCGGGGAATCGTCATAATTTATCCCCCATCATTATCGCCATTTTTCGCTAAACGACGGGACTTGAATCAATTGAATTTGGCTTGACAGCGACCACAGAATTGAGGGATGTCAGGGATGAGTAACGGACAATTCAATGGAGAAACTTACAGCAGAGGGGGTGTTAGGCAGGGGAGGGGGAAGGAGTACTGGAATTGGAAGAAAAAGCTTTGCCGTTGAATCGACAAGTGGCGAGAGGAAGACGGGCGAAGTGCACCCGTCGAATGAAATGAAACGAAACGGAATAGATTCGATTGTATCCGAATGAAATGAACAGAAGCAAGGGCAGAGAGAGTGAGGAAGAAAGAAAGATTGAAGAGAGAGAGTGGGTTGAGCGGGATAGAGGACGGGGGGAGGGCTAGAGAGAGAGCGAATCGCGGATCAATACGCGCGAACTGTGAGCATTTGAGGTGTGCGGAGCGAGAAAGGGAAAACGTGAGAGGGTGAGGGGGGGAGGGGGGAAGAAATGGCAAAGGGGGTGGGGGAAGAGAGTGTTCCGTTCTCACATCTTTCCATCTCTCTCTACTCTTGATCTTTCGCGTGTACGTATGCAATTTGAACGATTTTCGAGCGTTCAAGAGGTACCAGATGATTTTATCCGCTCACCTTGTGCATCGGGGTTCCCCAGAAATCGTTGAAAAATACATTTTTCAACGGTGTATGAGGACGCAGATCGCGGTTGTCTTTTATAGCCGATATATCGTCGAACACGAAGCCGCAACCGAGACTGTTTGTGTAAACTGCGAAGGCGGAAGCGGCCACGATCGCCGCGAGAGCTCCTCGCGCAGGCACTCCCATCACAAATACATCGATCCGCCAATGTTTTTTTCTCCTTTCTTTGTAACGAAGTACGTAAATGTATTCACAGATCGTAGGACGTACACTCTGTATATTTACTCAACGACTAATCGTCGTAATAACACGAACGACGTACGAGTCCCGGCGTGTATGTCATGTTCAAGCGTCCGGGCAGCCTAGCGTTCTCGTCGCTTCCTGCTCCTGCTGCTCCTGCATCACAACTCGCATATTATTTCATCAACCGCCGGTATCGTGTACCTCCAGCTTTCACGATCTAACGTAACCGCGCACTCGTGATTAACGCACATTCTTGGCCAGCCAATGATTATGTACTGTAACGTGAGACACGGTGATTTTTCACTCGATATATGCGCTTGACGGACCCACTGGAGTTAACGTAAACCTTCTCGCTCGACTATCCCAGGCCAAGCTGTCAAGCGCCACGGACCTTCCGTCCGCCAAGCAGACGAGATTGGAGTCGTCCAAAACGCGCATGCGTGCTCTCATTTTGTAGCTTATCTTTTCTTTTTTACTATTGTTGATTTTACATTCGCCACTTTGGTATTTTCATTTGGGAATTGTGGTATTATATTCGCGTAACTTTAAGAATTCTTTTAATTCTTTTTGTTACAATTAATTACACAATGATTTTTAGTTTCTTTTTGTGATTGCTGATTATTGGGTCATAGTCGATAAGGATAATGGTGAATTATATTTGAACAGTTGTAGTGTAATTGTCTTGTACTTCCTATTTGTAATATTCTGTTTTTATCATTTTTTAAATAATATTTTATATGAAAATGTTGATTATCGTTAGGTAACGTTTAAACGTTACCGACTCGAGGCTGTGATATTTTCGACTAAGCATACTTCTTGCGGCATCTATCGGAAAAATGACGAATTAACTATGAATAGGAAAGATGTGGTAGATTCGGCGATCGATCGATAACCACGTGACCACGCTTGTGCCAAGAGAAACACGTGCGGCAGTTCTGCGATAGTTTTGCAGATAAAGTGGTATTTTTTATTGAAATTTCTCCTAAAATGGGTGAAATAAAACACACAAAGGGAGATGAGGATGAGGAGAATGTCGAGGGCGATGGTGCGAAGGAAATGAGCTACGAGGAAAAGCTGATGAACGTTAATACTATCGCCAAACCCATGGCCTCGAAAAAGCTAACCAAAAAAATCTACAAATGTATTAAGAAAGGTATTTATCGAATTGTTAGTTAATGTGCTAATTATGTTTGTTAAGACGCTTTGGACTTTTAGTCTTTAACAATCTTTGAGGTCGTTGTTTTTCGTTTAAAAACACTCGTTTGCTATGTATGAAAATTCTGTAATTCAGCATAATGTCACAGCTGGATAGTTGCTTGGTGGCTAAGTGTTGAGGTTCTATGAATGCTTTTTAAGTAGAGCTTTAGTTTCTAAATCAAGCCTCAGGTTTGGCATATAATTCTATTCAACGTTTAAAAACATAATCTTTGTAATTACAATTGCATGTAGCGTGTTGAGTTTTTCAATTAGTTAACAAAACATCCTATTTGACTTCTTCTAGCATCGAAACATAAAACTTACCTTAGGAACGGCTTAAAGGACGTGCAAAAGCATCTTCGAAAAGGTGAAAAAGGGTGAGAATCAATTTTTAATTGCAATTTAAAAAAGAAGTCTGTGAATATTCTTGTCATTAATTATCTTCTTTTAATTATTATTATCACTAGGCTGGTTGTGTTTGCTGGTGACGTGTTTCCTGTCGAAATAATGTGTCACTTACCGGTAGTCTGCGAAGACAAGAATATTCCATACTGTTATACTCCTTCGAGACAAGATATCGGTACAGCGATGGGAGTGAAACGCGGCAGTCTCATGGTACTTATAAAAGAACACCCGGAGTACAAAGAACTATACGACGAGATCAGTGAAGCGATGATAGGTCTCGCAACGCCGCTCTAGTATTTATAGTTAATTTAATATTTCGATTAATGATATTTTGTAATAAATAAATAAAAAAGAAAATTCATGTCAAATGTAGGGCGAATATCCGTTTTGCTCTAAACGACAAAGAATTTACATGCTTTATTATTAAATTTTCTCGTTTCTAATCACTTCTTTCCCTCGATAACATATTGTTGTCGCATTTTCTTAATTCACTTCAATAATCGATCTTTAATTCTTAATTATAGTGGTGTCTTGGACTTAAAATTACGTGGATGTTAGTGATTTTCTTGAGCATTACAATTCTGCTTGTTGTACACACGTTGTTCTTCCTTCTTTGTTTTTTTTCTTTTTTTCTTTTTCTCGAAGCGAGGTTGTGATTTTACAATAGTTGAAAACGCAAACGATAATTGGACGTATCGCTCTGTAATATCCGGAGTGGTGGTTGAAAAATCGTATTTACAATCAATAATTAAAAATCCAGTTGGCTGCGTCTTCGCCTCAATATTTTCTTTTTCATTTCTTCCTTCTGTTCTTCGTCTTTTCTTCATTAAATTTATGGGACATTAAGTGTTATATTCTCACTTATCATTTTAAATGCTAGGATCTTCCACAAACTCGTAACCCGTAAAAAGTCAATCACTTTTAATGATCAATTATTCCAGTATAGTCTCTTGCTTCTCATACGCGTGGATACATACTGCCTGAGATATCCGTAAACAGGACGCTACTGCGCGTTTCTCAGGAACGACACGCGCGCGAAACTTTACTTTTTATTTATTTATTCTTTATTTTCATATTTTTTTTCTTTTTTTTTTTTTCATTTGTTTTCATCTGTAGAAAAAATGATCGTAGAAGATAATTCTCAGATTGTCGATTGGTGGATAAAGAGGGCGAAATATGTGTTTTCCTTTCGATTTTCTTTTCTTTCATTTGTCTCTTCGTTTTCCTACTGGAATTATATATCCTTATTAATGCGCGTATCTCCGATCTCTCGTAATCTTCCTAAAGCCTCGAATAACAGCGTTGTTATTAATTCTCACACACACATTCTACAACAAAAATAAAAATTAAGACAATAGGACACGTGTTATTTTCTTCTTTAATCCAATATTACGAACTATCTACTCTCGGTCGTGTAGCACTTCGATTATTGCTTCGTATCCTAACTTAATTTTTATTATATATATTTTTTTGTTCGACCCATGCCCTCGCTGCGTATGGACCACCGGGACATTTTTCGCGAAAGTACATACTTGGAAATCATCGCGATACGTTTCGTATTCGGTGATATGACTTTTTCAAATGCAACGGGTTTGTGTCTGTGTGAGTGTTTCTTTTTCTTAAATTTGTCTTTTGTTCCTTTTATTAATTACTTCTTCTTCTTCTTTTTTGTTACGTGACGCGAAGGGTGAGGCAAGGAAGATATCTCGATTCGCTTTCATGAATTCATCGTACTAACAATATCCGGTAGAAAATGTCCACGTGTTTGATTTTATATAAACGTTAGCATTGACATCGAAATTGACGTAGCTGTTAGCGTACGATCTAATAATAATCATATCCTAACTCCTCGGGCACCACTCGTTATATCGTTTATTTAGACATCTAATTTTTCTTCACTTCAGACTCTTGCAGGGACTCTGTCCTTTTTTCTTCTTTTCGTTATAATTTTATTTCTTAGTTTCTTTCCTACTTTCTTCTTCTTATTCGTCGTTATATCTCGCGCCTATGGATTATTTATTATGTTATATAATCTTATCGCTCTCGTGCAAGCTGCTGTCCCACTGGCAATATGGTTTTTTTTTTTTCTGGATGAAGGATAACTCGCGCGCACGTGTTTTTATGTTTGTGTATCTGTGTCTTTGTGTTTGTAGGAAATTTCGTGTACGGTTATAAGTGCTACGAAAGCGCAAATAGAGGATTCTTCTTTCTCCCCCTATTTCCTCTCGAGTTAAATAACTATAAGTTGCATTTGCAATCAGAAAGCATGAATTCTTCTTTTCGCTTGGTCCACCATGCAAATGCTAATTGTTCACGATTCGATTACGTAATACTGACAATCAGAAGACTAAGATAGGGATGTTTACCTGAGAGCTATGCTTAGTTACCTCTAACGGAATTATTGGTAATGAAAATTACCGATGACGTTCACTCGTCGATAAAAGTAAACAATAATTGTCTCCCATCAATCTTTGTAAATTATTTCAGTTTCAAGCGCCTTCTCTTAATCGCTCTATCGCCAAATCAAAAAAACAAAGAAGAGAAAAAGAAAATAGAAGAACATTTGTCACACGCGTTATCATTCACTTGAAACATATTTTTAAAAAAATGTTCTATAGATATATAAGATTAATCAGAAAAATAGCACAGGACATGATAATAAATATGAAACTATCTAGAAATATTTTAATATATGTATGTTTGTATACGTATGAAACACTCTCGACGAAGCCAGCCAGTTTTATGTCAATCTTATCCGACGTTTGCCATTAGATAATCCGAGATGCTTTGTCAGAATGTTTTCAAATCGTTCATTTATCATTTTTCAAATTATCACGTATCGCGATTTATCATTGCGCACCGTCAAAAAGCGTATAAATGTCAAACTTACGTAAATCAAACTCGTACCTCGTTTCAAAGTTGTGACAATAAAAGGAACTACGTTTGTTCAGTATTACACGCTTCTTACGCTTCCAAATTTCGATCAGTACTTCAACAAGCACTCCACAATCGATCACATTAAAAGTTGGCAGATAAACAGAGAATTATGACAAAAAGTGGCTTTCAGTATTTTTTCCACGAATTTAAAAATAGTATTGTAGGCGACGAGCTATTCAAAAACACAATCTGTACTTTTTCCAGCACTGAGCGTTAAAGCTTTGAGAATATTTAGAGAATTATGGCAATAATTTTGGAAACAAAATATTAACCCTCTATGGGCCGGCTTTTTTCTATGGCTGGCTTTTTTCCTGAAAGTTACACGAGCCCATAGAGGGTTAAGAACATTTTGCCACAATGCTCTGTGTACCTGCTACTTTTTAACTCAATCGTTTTGTTTAGTACTCAGATATTTACTGATCAAATTTTCAATGCGTACGTCTCACGTAAGCTTCCTGTCCCTTAAGCTTCAAATTTCAAATTGTACAAATCGATAGATCGAGTAAATTATCAATGAAATTCCCAAAATTATTTTCGTACGATATCGTAAAGGTTGCTTGAAGAACATGTGAAAGAAGAGAAGTGCCGACTTCGCGAAGAATGTCCCATAAATAATATTGGACATTGATCCTGGGTATTTGAAAAATTTCTTCAGCACAATTATTATAGCTATTCAATGTTCTTTCGGTGGGGAAAAATCTTGGACTTGTTTATATCGTATAATTGATCGATGAATGATATGCCTTATAGTCACCGCAATCGTTTCTCGCTTTTCTTTCTTATCTCGTCCATTATGGCGGATTTGCCGAATTTTTTCTCAAATATACTCGCGAAGCGAATTATAATAATTATATTTAATAATTAGCGTTATACAAATCGAACGTTCCTCGCTCGAGCTCACGGTCGTTCAATATTTTCTTATTTTATTTATTTTTATTTTTATTTTATTTTTCTTTCTTATCTCAAAGACCACACCGGTTACTCGAGATCTAAACCTTCAATTCGCGTTTGACTAGATCGCGTACGAAATACTTTTTTTTTTCGTTTTGTTGCGCAAAAAGCGACGAATGAATTTCAGCGAAGCTTCATTTATTTATTTATTTATTTATGTTGTTTTTTTGTCGTTTTTTTTTTTGTATTCGTATCAAACTTTCGTAAAAGACCTGAATGTTTTTGTTTTCCGATCGCACAGACGCACGGACTCACGCACGCACGCATTCACGCACCGGGCGACGCAAAATTAACAAACAATCAACAAAAAAATCCTCGATCTTCAATCTTGAAAAAAATATGGGGGAAAAAACAATAATAAAACAAAAAAAAACATAATATAATAACAACAAGTTGCACGAAACTCGCACGACAATATCGCGCGAGAACAATCCCTAAAACGGATCGAATAGAAATTGTGCGATGCGAATATAAATGTCGGCTTTGAAAAAAATCCTGCGTCGAACCTTTCGAGTCCTCGTCTCGTCCAAGACGCGATTGCGCGCGTATCCTTTTCTCTTTGTTATTATTATTATTATTATTTTGTTTACGATCTGTACGTAACGCACGCGTGCGTGTCTTGGCTTCGGCTCCGCGTTTCTCTTTTCTTCATTGCGAAAATGGCTCTCCCTAATCGAGGATCGCAACTCCCTTCGCCTATCGCCTTCTCGTGTAAATGAAAAACTTTAATCGCGGGCACTAAGATTGTTATTATCACGCGACCTTCGTAATATCAACGATTTTCTTTGTTTTTCTTCTTCTTCTTCTTTTTCTTCTTCTTTCTTTAGCGAATACTCACGTTCGTGAAACGTTAACAGTATTTTGGTTTGTTTGTTTATTCGGCTCGTGACGAGAGATAACACTCGGGCGAGTGAATTTTCCGGGCAGAGAAAGAGAGAGACGGAGAGAGAGGACGACGATCGAGAATATTAACGATAATTCGCGAATTATCGTTTATCGCTGAACTTTGAATTTACCGCGCTTTTTGTGTTTTTTTTGTTTTTTTGGTTTTGTTCATCGCGTTGCATTCTCGAGTATCGTTCGATCCTATTCTTCTCTCCGTCATCGTGATTTTTACATTTTGAACCCACAAAATCGGCGCATCTTCGTGATCGCGAGGATAACGCGTTTCTTTTCTTCTTTTGTTGTTTTTGTTGTTTATGAAACGCGCGAAACGCGAAATTATTCGTTTTTTTTCTTTCTCGACGAAGAATACGACTCCGTATTTTGTATTGACTTATCGACTATAAGTCGTAGGTATTTCATGTTTGTTTGTTTGTTTCGTTTTGTTTTGTTTTGTTTAGTTTTGTTTGTTGCTTTCCACCTCGGCGTAATTTCTCGGTGTCTTAAGTATAAATCTGTAGCAGTATCAAAATAGTAAAAATAGTGCATATGAATATCATCAGCACGGGTAAGATCAGAATGAATCTGAAAGAGCGGCTAATGCCGCTTGGCTCTTGTCATACGGCCTCGCCGGATTCGGTCGATGCGTCGAAAAGCGGTCGGTCCGCTGGAGTTTCGCTCGACGAGCTCGTACCAACGGTTTCCCGACGAGTCTTGCTCGAACCGGAGAAACATAGGCAACCGGACTGATTTCGATTTCTCTTGAGTGTCGGCTTGTTCTCTTTATCTTGCTCCGCCAGACACTTTTGATAATAATCATAATCCTTCAGATACCTTGAACGAACGAGAAGAAACGATGAAACAAAGAAAAAACAATTTTTTTTATCATTGTTTGCCTAGATTTTGTACGAGAGAGAAATTTGATCGATCGTTTAGTTCAATTACCAAACCGGTGGCCAACGATGCTCGTTGAGATATTCCTGATTTTCTGGATGAAGGAGCCGCACGCTTCTCGGCGACATTTTGCAGAGTTTGTTGTAATTAACGCAAAGATGATTCATGCACCAGTCGGCCAATTGATCAGCGTTGTGCAACTGGTAATGAGCCAGAAAAGAATTCAATTAATTTCTGGTAGATCGATCCTCAATTAACTTTGATGCTTCTGTCGTATCGATTAGGGAATAATTGATTAATCGTTCGCCAATCAATTATCCATTAACCCTTTGAGCTCTAAGAACGGATATATACGTCAGCCTATGTCTCTGTGGATTGCCTGAGCTGAGAGTTCTTAGGCCACTAAGGATTAACGCGGGAGGTCTAGTTAAAATTTTCGAAAAATCGATTTTTTTCTTCATTTTCTGAAAGTACAATATCTTACGAATATTTTTCGACTAATTGCATTTAAATCGAACCATTATTCCCCGAAATATATAACTTTGAAGGAAACCGTAGTAGAGCCATACATAAAGTAAGTAGGTAAAAGTTTAAACTCGTTTTTCTCGAAAGCACGTTTTCGAAATCGGTGATCACTGTAACTCGAGAACGGCTTTACTGATCAGGTTGAAATTTATATCACTTCTTCTATATATAGTTGTCCCCCGGATGAACAAAGGATTTTGTTTTTGGACAATTAATTTATTTTTTATAGTCAAAAATGTAAGCGAAATGTTTATCAAACCAATATTTTTGACTTTTAACGTCCGCCATTTTGTGAAAAATGGTAATTTTTCAAAACTCTTCGTTCAACCGGAGCATTATATCATTAACTAAAGATCCCCCCCCCCCTCTGTTTTGTTGGTTTCAGATAATCCGTTGCAGCGCGGGAGTGATCACTGTAAAATCTTTATATATCAACTTTATATATCAACTATTATATCTTTATATATCAAATCGTTATATATCAACACCCGAAGACGCTGCAAAATCTGTTTTTTTGCAGCGTCTTCGGGCGTTGATATATAACGGCTTATTTTTAAATATATTTCTTTCAAAAAATTATAATATTTACACTAAATATATATGTTTTACATGGAAGAACTTTTGTTACCAATCATTTTATCGTTTGGCCAAAAAAAAAATAGGAAAAACGGTTTTTTTTTTAACTTTCCAACTAGACCTCCCTCCTTAATGGATCTTATGATCGATTGATCATTGATTTCATCGATTTTTTGATTTAATAATTTGTTTACAGATTTTATTCCTCACCTTGCACGGTTCCAACAGTCTTAGGCAATTTTCTACAGCCTCGTTACCATCGTTCTGCGACAATCTTTCGAGATCCTCGATAACTCTGTTCTCGACGAGATTAACGAGGCGTGGTAGACAGAGCCTGTTGGCAAGTTCCAGGAGATTCAGACATCTTGCCGATGATATTGCCGGTACCTCGTCAGTATACAAGTAACATAGTAGCTTGTGAAACGTGTACTCTCGTACACCAGGAAAAACTATCTGGAATCGTGACGTTGAAATTCGTGAAATACAAAAATCGTATTACCCTTTCGCTGCTTTTTATTTTCCTCTTACTCACAACTTTGGCACTGCTTTCGCGAAAATCTCCTGAGAACATTGCCTTCATCATGTCGCACCTGGCAGTCAGTATCGCTCTGTGAGCTGGCATGCTCCCGTCGTCAAGTTCGAACATAACATCGGCAAATAAACCTGAAAAAATAATGTTTAATTCATAATTAAAAAATTAATTGGCAAAACAATTTTTTGATTATATTTATTCACCTTGCTCCAGACAAATATCTTCGAGACGTTGTCTCACCACCTGCTTGTACTGATTATTGAGGTCGCTGTTCATGAACTGTGCCCTCGCTTGTATGCTCCCGAGAACCATCATTAGCTGTGGCAATTCGAGAAATTCCGCGGCTTGTCTAATCTCCTGCGAATAAGGAAAAAGAAGAAGAAAAAAAACGTAGCTTGAGAAATTTTCACGTATTCTCCGAATTTATGCAGTCTTAGCGATGAATACTTTGACGTTTTAATGAGATTTAAAAAAAAATCATCCTTCGATCTATTTAGGGGAGAGAATTAATGGATCGTTTTATTAAATGGACCTAGAAAATAATAGTCAATGGGGTAGTGCGTTAATCAAGGGTTTACATACCTTTATCAATATGCAAAAAATCATTTATTTAACCCTTTGAGCCCTAAGGATGCATATATGCGTCAGCCTATGCGTCTGCGGACCACATAAGCTTGAAAGTACTCAGGTCTCAAAGGGTTAAGATCCTTCCAAATTCATTTTGTATTTTTTATGCATATGCAACAAGGAATTATACATTTGTTCTAAAAGATGATTAATATTTTGATAAAGTAATGAAAATTGTTTTTGTTTTTTTTTTTGTTTAATTCGAATGAATTGTAATTGAATTGCCAAGTTGCTCGACATCGAGACTCGTCATTTATTTAATCTCTTTTATTAACCCTTTGAGCTCTAAGGACGCATATATGCGTCAGCCTAT
>JAPYZU010001520.1:0-17686 GCA_030523005.1 Tryphoninae sp. B BG-2022a
AATAATAATAATAATAATAATAATAATAATAATAATTTTGAAAAGATACGAATGGAAAAGATATTCGATAAACTATTTATTTGTACAATTTATAGCAATAACAATTTTAATCGATATTAAATTCATACGAAAAAAACGAAAAAATATCGAACAATATAAAAAAAAAGCTTTCTAAAAGATACAATTCATACCATAAAATACAAAGATCGATTGTAATATATAAAAATAATAATAATAATAATTTTGAAAAGGTACGAATGGAAAAGATATTCGATAAACTATTTATTTGTACAATTTATAGCAATAACAATTTTGATCGATATTAAATCTATACGAAAAAAAACGAAAAAATATTGAACGATATAAAAAAAAAGCTTTCTAAAATATCCAATTCATACCATAAAACACAAAGATCGATTATAATATATAAAAATAATAATAATAATAATTTTGAAAAGGTACGAATGGAAAAGATATTTGATAAACTATTTATTTGTACAATTTATAGCAATAACAATTTTGATCGATATTAAATCCATACGAAAGAAACGAAAAAACCATACCATAAAGTACAAAGATCGATTGTAATATATAAAACTAGTTATTTCTACGATTTATGGAAATACAAATTTTGATCGATAATCGTATAATCATAAAATCTGTGAACCCGTATAAGATTCCTGTTTAAAAAAGAATCTTATCGGGGCGAATAATAAATGACTGGTTGAACGTTATCAGAAAAAAGTTTTTACTTCTTTTGGAAGACAGCCCGAAGGTTTGAACCCGTTTGGCTCGACGGGTATCTAATTCCTCAACTGTGTTCAGAGCGAGAGAAAGAGTGCGGAAAAGAGAAAGAAGGAGAAGACCGAGGGGAACGGGAGCGAGAAGCAGAGAGTGAAGCAGCTGGT
Source organism: Tryphoninae sp. B BG-2022a (assembly GCA_030523005.1). Classification (NCBI taxonomy): domain Eukaryota; kingdom Metazoa; phylum Arthropoda; class Insecta; order Hymenoptera; family Ichneumonidae; species Tryphoninae sp. B BG-2022a. The sequence continues at coordinate 909 of JAPYZU010001520.1, forward strand.
TGGGTAATTACGCAAAGTGGCCAAAAGTTCCATCGCAAGCGCGCGAGTGCCCGGGGGCGTGATAACGAGATACTTCCAAATTGATTGTGACGCGCTAATTGCTCTTCTCTTCCTGACTATCCTTTGCCCCTCTTCAACCCTCCGCGCGTTCTCTTTCCCAAGACCAATGAGAAATAAAACATCGAGGTTTGAAAACTTTCGGTGTTGCGGCAATGGCGCTGCGCCAAAACGCGTGCTTGCAACGAACCCAAGAATATTTCAATGGTGTTAAAAATAACATTATAATAATTCCTAATTTTTACACCATTCTACGAAACAATTACGTTTTCGTTAAAATGTCCAAGCAAAGTGGATATTGATCGAAAAGACCGACAAATTTTTTTGTTTGATGATAAAAAACAAATCTTTTGATTATTTTTTCATCTACTCAATCTATAATTTGATTTCTTAAAGTAATGTTACCTTTCCGATCCTAAAGTCAATAAAATTCTTTAAATATAAATAAGTGATTAGTCGGCTAATTAACGGTTCATTAATTATTAAGACCAATTCGATGAATCAATTGAGTGATAGGCAGATTTATTAATATCCTCAATTAATTAACGTTAAAGCGTTATCACGCCTGTTGATATCGAAACGAATTATATTTTTTTTCAACCGCCATTTTCTCTTGTACATACTATTGACTAATCTAATTTTTGCTTGTTTTAGCTGTAATACCTGATATGTGGAAGTATAGACATGTTTTGTTATAGTAGCATAGTTAAGAAGCTTTATCTGGTACCGAGTAAATCAAATGAAAAAAATGCGTTTTTGTTGCACCTAATTGTATATTTGATCGCTCAAGTCTTTTATCAACTATTGAAAAAACTTTTCTCCACACAATATTTTCAAGCAGTAATATTTGGTTTCTCAGATTAGTTTCTCAGAAGGCATAGTTTCTTATTTAAAAGAGTTCGCGATTGCGACGTTGCCATGATCAGAGTACTATCGAGCTTAACCTCTCAGAAATTAGCATTATTCGAGACAAATTAATTTATTATGAACCTCACAAGTAGTCAATCGATTTTATAAAGCTTTACCAAGGTTCCTTAAGTATTTTTTATTAATTCTCCAATTTTCGTCAAAAACTGTTCGTCAATGATTGTAAATTTAATGTCTATAGACGGAAAACCATGGAAACCCATAAAGGGCGTGTGTTAATTTAGGAAATATGTTTTTATTTATTTCTCACGAACAAGGTATCCTCGTGTCTTGAAATTTTAAAAGATGACTCTGTAGATACTGATAACTATGTTCTGATTGTTTCATCAATATCCGTTTGTTAATTCGTTGACCAGATAATACCCCCTTAATCTTTGCCGCGAAGAGGACTGACTAGGCATGGTACACAGTACAGGTATCCTTCTCCGAGTATAACTTACATGAGAGGTTCTTTTGAAATTCGCCGTAATTTTATAGATATACACATTTATCGAGTCTCTCGCTTTCGATGGTCGAGATTCCGTGAAGCCGTCGAGAATGCTCCGCCAGCGAGTTTCTAGCTCTAAACAAATAACTTGTGCAAGCGCGCCGCTCTCGTAGTCAGACGTTGGTTTGTCCGCTCTTGGGTTCCGTCGGTTTCAAGGGACCGTGTGTAAATGGAGAGAATGCAGACAGAAGAGAAGCGAAAAGGAGAGAGTATGCGAGAAACAGAGAGAGAGAGAAAGAAAGAAAGAGAGAGAGAGTGAACCAAAATGAAAAAGAGACAGAATCCCGCCCTTCTCATTCGTTCGTACGGCGCCGAAGAAGTCTTACGTAAGTTGACTTTTCTGCCGCAGCAATCATAGCGAGAGAAGATGTTCCAAACTTCAGTGGAATATTTGACTTTGCCACGTCCTTCGGTATGTTGATCCATGACTCGGGTTCGTTCAAAGATCGCTGAATAATCGATTATTGTCGTTTTCATCGGATATTTTTGCGTACGGTTTTATGAAAATTTGATCTTTGATCTTTTCAGTTCAAGGATCGATCGATATTTACCGATTTTCTGTTGGATTGATATTTCTGCGATTCGAATTTGGACCAAGCTGATTTGTTATGATGACCTGATGGGTTCTCTTCTTTATTCAATCATTTCCGATTTTTTATTCTTCTTTTTTCTCTAAGGTCCAGCAAGAATATTAAAATTTTCAAGAATTCTAGTGAAATGGATATTCGACTCCGGCGCTCGACCACTTGGACGATCAACGAAAACACAAAATTGCCACCGAAGACCTATCCGTTAGATGGCCTAGTTGAATCGGCGAAGAGTCTTCTCTGTTCACGTTGCTCGGACGTGATCGTAACCGCGAGGCTTTGTTTACCTCTAGGAAGAATCTCTTACCATATTTTAGAAACGCTTCTTCGCCACGTTCCATCACCGCTGAATACCTAACGACCACGCACCATTTTGATTGCCTGGTTCGCGGAATATCACGTTAGAGCCATTTTGTATAGCGGTTGAACTTTTATGGGCAAAGGAATGAAATAAACATTGCAAATGCGTGCTGAGGAATATTAATCGGGGGATCGGTGATTTATCGTTCGATCAATCTTAATTCGCGTTTCCTCAAATGGTAGTCCTACCGACTGGAATAGGTCACAAGCAGGCTCGCGATCTATTCGTTCTCAAATGAAACATGCGAGAAAGATTTTTTTTCGACCATTTATAAATATCCGCTTGTAGGATTTCTTAGAGATTGATCAACAGATTTGATAAAATGTAGGCACATAGATATTTGTGGCGTGTTAGTAAATTGGTACGAATAGTTCAGCTTGCAAAAGACGGATTTATGTCCAATTGAACTTCATAACAATACGGATATGTAATGAATGAAAACACAGAATAATTAACGATAGGCGCAGGTTAGGTAATAAACTTTCAACGATTTGGCGCTTACTTTATTTTTAAAGCGAGCACGTTTATTCAAAGTACGTGTTTTACACCTGTAATATTTTTTACAAAGTGCACACACATCTCTTCTGTAGTCGTATGCTCAATTATCGCCTTAAAGCCTTTTCCTGCTTCCTTTGGAAAGGTATCAGAATTTCATTCAACGCGAAATTTCAACCTCTTGCCTTTTTCTTTATAACCGTAGTTTAAGTTGCTCAAGGACCGGTGCACCATGCTCCGTGAATTTCCGAAGACTCGAGCTGGAATATATGGAAAAGAGTGCGTTAGCCACCGGCGAGAAGGACGAAGATGGGAGTTGGGTGAGGGTGTGGTAGGAAAAGTGTTATTACGTTTGCGGTGAAAAGCCGAGAGTGTTTCCGAGGGCAAGTCGAGAAGGTTCGCTTCACTCCTCGGGCAATTTCCATCCACTCTCGTAGAAGAGCGTGCCGCTCGGCGCTTCTCTGATATATCGATCGATTTTTTGTTCTCCGTGTCTTTATACCTAGCGATAAAACAAGCCGAACGCTTTTCTTGCGTGAAGAAGCTTCGAAACTATTTACCAGTACGGGAATTTTATCTCGTATAATTTCATATTAATTAAGTTTGTCGTTCGCTAACGCCTCTACCTTTTTTTTACGATACGCCATAAATCACTGGACAATTATTACAATACGGAGAAATACTATCTAATCCAAAGAACCGCACTTTCTTTTAAATATTCAATCCTTTTGCTGCCCTATATAGCCGCTAGAACTCTGCCTCGCGCTTGCGAGAAACATTTTACGCTACGCCACCTGGGCGGCGGTCGGCGGAACTACCCATGAGTTTTATTAATTTCTCCATTATAGAGACAATCCATGATGATTCGATGTATGCGACAATGGGCAATTATTATTAATGGCGCAACGGAGTAATTGGAACGGAGATATTAATGCACATTTATCGTTTACAGAGCGAGCTAACCAATTACGCAAAGCAATAATAATTTTTATTTTTTCTCCACTTCTGTGCATATCATAATTTTATTTCCCCAAAACGAATAAAATTGATCGGTATACCATATGTCTCGTTCATATCGTTTCGATAATCGTTATAATCGTTTCGTTCAGTTGTGCCAGTAGGCAAAGTAGTACTTTATTGCAAAAACGACAGGAAAACGGAAATATTGATAGACGAACGAGGTTAAAAGAGCGTTGCAATATTTTGATCGAGGTGACTTGTTCCGATAATCAACGAGTAGCGCGGAAAGAATTCCATACTGTACAATCTTCTATATCGCGGCACAATGCCTCGCACGACTGGCCCCGGTCACGCGTTCGAAATCAAATTGGAAAGTAACGAAGCGTAGATTCGCCGAGGCGTAGAAGTCCTCGAGGGGTACAATTTCCGCGATCTCGCATGAACGCGAGAGCAAGAGAGAGAGAGAGAGAGAGAGAGAGAGAGAAACATCGAAGAGTGCCGGAACTCGACGTCGGTTTAATTTTTAAATAACCACAGCTCGTTAAATTTTATATCGGACTGCTCGCCTCGAGGAAAGATCGGACAATTAACTGTTATTGGAAGAAGAAAAAAGGATAAGGCGGATAAAAATCGATCGAAGATACGACTGCAATAGTCCTAAACGTTGCAAACAAACTGCCATGCACATGTAAAAGTAATCAAGGGAATCCGTAATTGAGAGCTATGAAAAATTAATTAACATCTCATATTTGACTTTAATCAAGACAAATGTATTAAAATAATAATTACGAAATTGTATGCAACTCGCGTTGTTAAATACGTCAATCAATGATGAATTTTAATGAAAATTATAAACGATTGTCGAATAGTCACTAAAAATATAATTGATAGCAATAATGTAATCAACATGATAAAGGTGAGTTTTTCATTAAAAATGAAAATTAATTAAAGCTTGCACTAACACTCTTCCTACGGTTTGTACCGCGAATAAATAGATAGTACTTTTCATCTCCGGAGTACAGCGTTAATGGTTTCTCGGCATACACCCACGGAACCGGATCAGAGAACTTCCATATAGTTGTCTGCATCGCAGACGAGTGAGTCGAAGAGAGTGGAGATGAGAAGAGTGAGAGAGAAAGAGAGGGAGAGAGAGAGAGAGATTGAGGAACTGAGACAGAGATAGAGCGAGTGGAAAACCGCGAGTCTAAGCGTATTATGCAAAAGCCGAGGCGACACCTCGCTTATGTATTTAATCTTGACCCAATTACGCCACGTTCCCAAGGTCTCGTGGCTGATGCACTCGGCTCCTCGCGAACGTAGTCAGAAGGAGTTCTACCGGCAGCTGCAAACTCACGATATGACATTTTACTTTTTCTACCTCTCTCAATCCCTGGGCCACTCGATATATAACGATACTGATCGAAGATACCCCCTCGTGAAACCTCACGTCGCTCAGGTTGTTAAACCACACTCGTGGTCTGATATCAAACATACCAGAAATCCCAATTGCCACGAGTGTCTGTATTCATGAAGCTGGAATTGGAAGTCTTAAGTGCCAATCGAGGATCGCAACGACCGATAGTAGGTACAGATACCGATGTCCGTATACAGCGATCGTATTCGATCGATCGATCGCCCGATAACATTTTCTTTCATAACCTTCGTCTACCTGGACCATCGTATACTTTTCTTCGGAAGTGAGATGTGAACGTGAGAACTACGACAAACGTATTCAAGAAAAATACTGCGATTGATGAAAAATGTCGGACTTAAATATACACAGATATAAATCACGTGGTGATCGGTTGATCGGAGATTTAAAAAAGTCACCAAGTTTCTTCCCGTATTGTTAAAAAGCTTCTAGGTATTAGAATAATTCTCCTAGGAATAATTCAAATTCTTTCGAACCTTCGGGTTAGAAAATTTCACAACAATCAACGACGTGATAAACAAATTGAATTGAAAATCCGTTATCATCATTTATTTTAACAAACCCAAATCGGGGAATTGTTTTTTTTTATAAATACGTGTATAAATTTCTCTAATTAATTGAAATACTACAATCAACAAATAAATTAGTGTAAGATAAACGAGACTTATCCCGGAAACGGGTTGTTTGTAATTAAATTTTCAAATAATTGGCCCACGGCGTTGACCGAGTAAAATTGAGTGGAAACGTAAGACTTGATCACTTATTCAGAGCACCGAAGATCCTTCGAGCCAGAGAAAGAGAGAGAGAGAGAGAAACGGAAGGGGAGAGAAACAGAGAGAGAAGATACGTTCACAACAAAAACGAGCAGTACATAAGACCGCTTTTGCTTCATTTGCTTGAGATATATCCGCCCTGTCAGGGTAACGGGAATAGTTCAGATTCTCCGTGGCCAACTGACCCCGGACGGATCCATGTGAATACATTTCCATAACTCACACGGAACTTGCTCCTCTCTCAGCGTGCATGCACCTCGTATCGTACAGTTTCTTCGCTGCACAGCCGAAAGACCCGGAGAGACGTATCTCGTTCGTGTGTCCGGAGAAGAATCTGACCGCTATCGGCGAGCCGCGTGGCGAAGGCAAATGCGGAGGAACCCGACGTTGATCGATCTACACCGGTGAACGATCGGGTTTTCGGTACGATCCGAGAGTAGCCCGACTATTAATATTTCAGGTGAAATTTTACGCGAAAGAAAAGAATATTAATTTCCTTCCCGACCGAACTGTACGCCAATTTTTCGTGCTTGGAGGTTAGGACAGATCGATCAATCTTTGCGCTCGAGTAACGGCTCGTTTGACTCGAATCAAGACGAGCTTGAGTATCGTTTTCTTAAGACGAGTTAACTCCGTCTAAGGATCTTTCGAGTTGTTAATATTGTACGTAATATTTTGACGCCGTATTTGGCATGTCCGCGGTAGTACATGTTATGTCATAAAACTCGTATCTCGTTTGTAGCAATTTCGAGAAATATTTTACAAAACTTACTTTTCGTCGGTTAGAATTTATCCCAACGATACTTTTATGACGCATACGTTATTTAATCGCAAAAACATTCATTTTAATTGAAAATTAATCGAATTAATAAGATATTCTCGTTAGTTCCAATTTATGCCACCGATACCTGACAGAGGGCGACGTCTCTTGAGTAGCACGAAAAAGAATTGCGTTTGTTTTTTTAATCCACGCGACTGATGTTGCCAGGTGTAAAAACTTGTTCCGAGATAAAAATCGTGATCTTAAGATGATAAAGATGTTGAATGATCCGGGATATAAATAGATGGAATAAAAACATTGAGTTAGAACCGTGTATACTAATTAATAGAATGTCGATGACCCCAACAATATTTCGAGGCGGGAGATGTCCAGACTTTAGTGATGAGTCACGGCATTAATCTTAGCTCTGTCTCTCCCCCTCTCTTCACTGGCTTGCCTCTCACTCAGTCCCGTCGAGCTTGTTTATCCTCCTTCCGTTTAATTTCCTCTGGCTTTCCCAATTTCCCTCTCTGTCAAACCCGCGATTTCCTTGTTGATCGGTCGGCTTCTTTCGCTGGCGCGTCACAGCTGAGGAACGAACAGGAAACTACGAAAAATAATATAATTCTCGGGGTATTGACATTTCAAAATAACAATATTCAACAAAATCAATATTTGTAATTGAATTCGATGTATATTAATCATATTTCGTATTTAATTTACATAGAATTTACGATCGTAAATATACAGAGGATCAATTCGAATTATGAAACGAAAAGAGTTAAAAATCAACCCTTAAATGTACACGATACACCGCGAACAATTTCCAATTTTGTACGATTTACATTTTAGGTTTTCGAATAAAAAGAATCCCTTGAGAATATTATCAATATCAAAAATTTCGTATTAGTAATATTAATACGAGACTGGAATAATTTATACGCTAATCCGTATCATTTTTCTCATCCCTTATCAGAGCTCGATCACTCCCGTTCGATATCCGTTTCGCCATCGTCTTCAATATCACTTATCTATAATACGGATAATATAAGTATCGCTTTCGAGGATGCTCTCGGCCGTGTAATTGAGATTAAAAAAACTGTTTTATGCAGAAATGCTGAAAATGCATTTTCTCAATTTTTCAGATCGATCCGGCAGCGAACTACGTATACGTATATTCGGCGTTACATTCTCGAAGAGACGATATGTCCGTTATCAAATTAAAATCTTCGTTCTTCTCGGTTCCTCGAGCGAAGGAAGTGAACAGGAAGGAGGAAAGGGGCAGGAAAAGGCGAACGAAAAGAAAAAATAATTGAATGAATTCGCTGTGCATAGGAAGATGCTGGCTTATCTGCATTCGTTCTTCGTGTTCCAGTCAGTGATTTTCTATCTTTTCGGCCTGCCCTTGCATTATCATTCATCTCATTTTATACTTCTGATAGTTTTTTACCTGATAATGCTCTTCGACCCTGGTGGTAAAATTCTATTTCGAAATAAACAATCTTTGTTTCTGCCATACAAATACATCCCTACTTGTTCAGTCAGATTTATAAATCGTCTTAGATTCAACCTCGTGTCCTTGAAACTGAAAAATATTTGATCTTCGGGGGTAAACAAAAAATTATTTAGATACATTTTCGAAAGAGTTTATCCATAATCCACATCGAATCAATTATTTTACATTCTGTTATGTTACAAAAAGAAAATTCTTAATAAAAATTTTCTTGAAAATATTCTCTTGAGTTTTGTTTCACGACCAAAGCCCATCCGTTAATTTTCTATATTTCGCATTTTCCTTCCAACGTCCGCATAAATTTTACTATTCCCATCAATCAACGTACACTTTTTTCTTCGTGTTGAAAAAGTAGTCGGTATCTGCATTATTGACAGCAAATTCTTACAGAGCTGACCGATCCATCAATCGATGCGTCGATAAATCTTTCCACTATTACCGAATCTTTCATCCGTTTTCTTCAACCCGACGGATAACGAAACAAAAAACAAGAAACAAAAAGAAATAAAGCAACGAAGAGAAGCACGTATATACTTCTTGGGTTTTTTTTCCACTACGAGAAAACTACGTCTTGGGCAATCCCGTTCAGGGATTTGCGGCGAAAAGTTTAATCCACATATCTAAGTCTTTGCCCTCACCGCACCCTTGCTGCGACACCTCTTTGCCAGTCTCCTTAACTCCCTACTTCTTCGTCGTCCTTCGTCCGCGTCTCTCCGGTAGTACCTAAAACCCAAGGTTTTAAAGAAAAGTCTCTGAGAGGGTGTAAAAATGGGTAAAACTGAAAGCTCTGGGTACGCCAGGACGTCTTCCTTTGCAACGTGAGCGAATCCTCTCTCCCTTTCTTTCTTTTTCTCAAAAGAATTTCTACCTCCGAACAATAGAAAAATCATTAAGTCCGAGATGAGGAAATGCGTCAACCTCGATCTTAAAAAAAACATGTTTATGAAATAGAAAAAGGATTTCGAAAAATGCCAACTTCGAACTTATATAATTTTATCGAAGTATAACGAACTATCCAGCCCTTAGCTCCATCTCGTGAAAGAAAGGTCATCGTACATTCCACGTGGCTTCTGACTGGGTCAACGACGGAACGAACCAACCTGCACCCGAAACGTAATATTTACCAACGTCTTTACGAGCACGCGAAACAGATACGCAAATAAACTCTCGTTACCTCGACATCTCCATATTCCGTAGTTATTCGCATAACAAGTCTCGGCATTATACCCAAAACCCACGTGGAGGTTTCGCAACGCGCTTACCATGCATCAGTAAAATGGTAATGGGAAGACACGACACCGCAGGACCTGTAGTTATATCCTGGACTGCGCACTGGCTCCTTATGTACATACATAACTGGGTCGTAGATAGCCAGCCACCGATACACCCGCTGGTGGTCTCGATGCAACTGGATTCATGGTGGAAACCCGAAGCAAGACATTTTCACATCTGAGCACATATGAGACTGGTGACCTAACTGGGAAACTCGCTTGATGTACCAATGGTAGAATGAAGGGAGAGAGAGAGGTTAAAGGGGACTGAATGTAAAACGATCTCCAACCTGAGCAACCAAGCACCCACGGGTGAGAAACCCTTCGTAGCTTCGACCCTCATTGGTAAAGAGCAATCCAGCCGGCATCCAAACCCCTCGTGAGGGTAGGAGAATTGCGGCGATAGTGGGAATGTGCGTCTCGATAGAACGGTATGCAGCTACCGGTGTTCCAATGAAGGAGGCGACCGTCAGGGAGGTGGACTCGGGCAACTCAAAATTGACCCTTGCCCAGAACGCAGTCAGTGCACGTGATCAATGACCCTGGTCCTGACCTGGTCCTGGTGCCTCGGGGCTAGGACGTATTAATGGCAAATTGCTTTTGCGTTTACCTCGACCGGATCAAATCCACCTACGCGATCGACGTTCTCCTGATCCCCGGAAGTGACTAATATCCCTCGGTTCTTGGATCATAACCTAGCTCCATGTCGTTATGAGAATTGGGAGGACTTAAAGTGGCTCCGGATCGCGTATATATGAATAATAATCGCACTGTATTTCTTTTTTTGTTTCGACTTTAGTTTTATATGCGTCAATTGTTCATTTTTGATACGAATCTACTATCTCTTTTTTCATAAAGGTTGCAATTTCTATTTTTTGATATTCGATTGCTGTTCGAGGTATAATTCGATATTAATCACTTTTTTCATTCTTAACACGACTTACTTTTGTCCCAAGCACTTTTTCCATTTTCAATCTGAATTACTTTTAATCCGGTTACTATTCAATAGTAATTATTTTTTCATTTTTAAGATTAGCAATTTCTTTTATTGATTGGAATAAGGGCGTGATTTATAGGGACTGAATGGTTTAGGCCTGAAGAGTCCAAGTAGGAAATTTTCTATCGGTGAGATTAAAACTATAAACAGAAACTTCGAAAAGAAATAACAAAATTATTATGATCTGTGCATAGAACTAACAAACTTTGTAACTAAATTTATCAATTCCTTTTTACATCATCTATTAATTTCTGAAATTCGGGACTGGCCATCGATTAATACGTATTCAGATGGAGGCCATCCGTGATAATCTTCGCTTGTAACGTTCGCCTAAACTGGCGCTAGGATACTAAGCGTTGCAACTAGAGCTTAGAAACGTGCGCCGGGTAGAGCTTAGGGAACAAAGTACAAGGTGGATCCCCAAATTGACTCGCCCTTGTTCTACATTGTCGCTTTAAACGTCAGTCCTTGTAGACGAATGTTCGACAGGAATATATGACGTATTAATGGCCTTAAAATATTCGAACCCCGACCCGATACTAATACGCAAATGATAAAACAATAAGTCATTATGAACGTATGCTGCAGTCGATAAAAACTATTCTAAAAGAAAACACGAAACGAAGAATGAAAGTGTACTATCGAGCGGAGACCCAATTATCCGTACCATCGAAAATTGATCTTTGACCCGTTCACTCCCGTCGTTAATTTTATGTCGTTGATGTTATTGCTCGAACGTTAAATCGAGCAGTGGTCTGGTATTTCGCGAGACGAATGATTGTTTCTGCCTTCACCTCGATCGGGCACGCGGCTAAGCGACGCGACTCTACCACAGCGGCACGATCGTTTGTCCGCGAGTGATGCCTCCTCGATCGAGGAGATATATCGAAAGGCCCGACCGACATTCTTCATTGAATATACATACGTTACATCAGGGTTGCTCGATCCTCCTATATACCTTTTTTCGCGGGAGAAATAACGAGCGGCGACCTCGATACTCGAGACAAATGTACGTTGCCGCATTTGCAATCTCCGGTCGAGAAGGTTCCCGGGAATTCATTTCGTTAGAAGCGGCTTCTTGTCGATATCGAATATTTTCGATAGAACAAAAACCATGGCGAGTCCTAATTTGGGTATTGACAAAAACCTCGCGTAAATTTCCAGCTCTCTGATATTTCTTCAATCTACCATCCATCGAAATAAAGATTTAATTCGTATAAACATAGAACAAAGGTACTATAAATAAATGTCCCAGAAGTCCCCCATCAGCCTGGTACCTGCGGATAGCTGGTGGTGCGACAAATTTATGCGTAAAGCCCACATGATCAATTCTCGATAGCGCATAAACGAGAGACGTTCAAAGTTGTCCAATCAACGAGCTGGAATCGGTCGCGGTTGAACGCGATCGAGAAGATAACAGTGCGCATTCGAAGCTTAAAAAAGCATTGATGGTCGCCGGTGCGATGCCAGGCTGGAAACTATGACTAGCGGATATGAGCCATAGCCTGTCGAACGTACTTTGTTCGGCCTTTGTTCGTACACCGTCATAGCGCCCGGAACACGTCGATCGATGTCTCTTTAAACTTGGGACAGGCGTCCGGATCGCGTCCGAACGCGGCCAACTCCAGTTCATTGATTAGACAACTGCGATCATCCCCCATTTTAAAACTACAGCAAAATGGCCTGAAAACGGAATTCAAGCGCGGACTTCGCACGTGAATCCACGACACCTCCAGCTATCCGCAGGCACCAGGCTGATGCGGAACTTCTGGGTCACTGGGGGATATATATATGTACGACTTACGATTGGATATACGCCATTTATTTAGCAGAACAATCGTATCAATGGAACAAAAACATACGAGATTCGTGTCTTTTAGAAAACCGGCAACAGTGCATAGTTGTCCGGATAGAATAACACGGAATTCAGGGTAGTATATTTGTCCCTCGTTTCCTCTACTTCCATGTCCTTGTTTATCCGATCCTCCTTCTTTTCGTCATATATACACCTATCTATCCGCGTGTCCAATCCGATTTTCGGATTAATTCAGGCTCGTCCAGTCGGCCACAATGAATTTTACGTGAAAGCGATTTCTCGTTCGACGAGGCATCGTCTCGTTGCGCACTGCGGAGGATCGGGTTCAATCGGGAGGGATATGGGAATGGGGAATATAGCACAACAGGATATCCTAGGATTTGTGTACGGAAAGTATAATACCGGAAAAACGGGAATGTTTAATGTATTGGGGAATATGGACAATATATCAACATGCGGAAATTTCCTAATCACGATATTGATACAATTCGCGGGATGCAATTTTTTTTTGCTCTCGAATATTTACCGAGCTTACAGCTATCGTCACCGTATCGTAGCACTGTTTGTTATTTTTTCCATCTGATTTTCAATATTTGTTCTCTCCCGTTTTGGTTCCATTCGGTGAATGCCAGAATTGAAAGTGGGCTTGTTACTCGAACCTGGTAAACCACTAACTGGAACTAATTTTTTCTTTTATATTCTTTAACCCCTTATTTTTGTTATCACCATTCTTGTAATCCCCGCTACCATGTTATATTTGTTGAGTGTCCTCTCGAAGGAAATGCACATCCGTGCAATCTCGAATCGGAAAATCTTCTATTCTGGTCCGTGTTTCTCTCCGATAGCGTATATAAAAGCGAATAGTATATGTATACTCGTAGGTCGTACGATGCGCGGCGTGTATGCACGCCGCGCGGTGTGTAGAATTCAATACGGCATCGCACAGACACACCGGATCTTGGCCCCGGAGCTTGCATGAACCCTCATTCATATGCATAAAGTCTCGCGTTATCTATTGTGCCACATATGCGTGTATACATCTGCGAATATATATATATATATATATATATATATATATATATATATATATAACAGCTACGAAGTAGGGGATGGCGTAAGAGCGAGATCAAAATGAATACGTTTCACGCGAACATACGTATGCACAGAACGTTCTTTCCCCATGTACGTATATACAAGTCCAGAATGGCACATATATGTCTACCTTTAGCTTCGCATGCATTGATCGCCGACAGCGACACGTGTGGATGAAATTTTTCAAAAAATGGATAACAATATACCACGCGATTGAAATTTTCTGAAGAGCTGGTCACTTTGTATCGTCGAACGTGGAAGATAAATTTATACCGTAAATATATTTTAAATGCGTTTGTCTTAAAGTGTTAGTCAGTGATGTTACGATCTGATGAATTCGACGGATTATGAGGATGCGCAAGACGGTTCGACTTCTCTTTTCGGGGCGGAAGAATTAAATCCTTTCCTCAAGGACGAACGCTTTTTCGTTACTACAAGATTCGATCAGAGGTGTATTCAACTAGGTCGACACCGTCGTTTTCAACTAGTCCCATGGTCAGTTTTAACGAGGTGCAAGATTGTACTACGAAAGTTCGACTCACTCTTTCCTTGATCGTGCGATGCTGGTAAATCGATGAAGATCGATACGATGCAACGATGATTCTTGGAGACTCCGTGAGGAGCAAGGGGTATGTTTAATACAAGTCCGTTCATCAGATTTTTATTTTCACAAGTAATTTACTACTAACTCCAAGATTACTTTACAATATACGAGTTTAGTCTTGGTGAATTTACAACTTTGTACTTAAACGGATGACGAGCGAGTATGCTCCACAGATTCTGTTCACAAAGTAATTGCTTTGCTACTGGTTCTCGGTGAAATTGTAACTAGCTTCTCAGTGGAAAGACAGCCTTTTTATACTAATTTTTAGCACATGCTTAGAGCTAGTTGAATCTTCTAATTGGTTGGTTGCAATGTTGATTTGGTTAATGATTGGTCACTTACAATAATTTTGTGCCCTAGTTTTAACAAGTAGAGGATTCTTGGAAACAGCACTATTAGACGGGCTTAGATTGGATAGTTCATGAATTGAATATTGTTTCATCCAAAAATGGGCAATCTGCGCAGGTATTTCGTATGCTCATCTCACGGCTGGGTAATGATTCATAGGTAGACGGAAGTGGCTTCTCAATGAAGTGTCAAGGTGTCAGCTAATAAATCCCGTTTGAGAGTGGTAACTCCGATATCTCTTCTAGAGTGACAAGTGGGAGGTAGTCGGTTAAAACAAGCCAAAACCGAATTGTCATATATATATATATTAAATGATAACGGACGACAGATGATGCATCATGTCGTGATTGTTGCCTTGTGCAAAATGGCAGCTGAGGTTTTCTCAAATTGTATAAGTACGATTTGAATTGTTCTAAGTTTGTTAAATTGCAATCTTGGGAGCGTAACAGTAGACGAATAGTCTCCTAGACATATTTTGTCAACCTAAAAATCAATGGTCGTAGGGAGATTGGAAGAGTGAGAAATTCGACAGACCGAAAGAACATGCTTGATTTCCCTGTGTCAGAAAAAAACTCAAGTATTCCAAGACTGCGACTTGAGCCTCGAGATTTGTACCCAAGTATTTTTCCAATATAACGAAAAGTCGAAAGTATCGGCGGGTATTGGCGCGTGGGCAATTTCACACGGTAAATTTGTCACGGGAGGATCCGCGCGGGGTGGGAGTCGTGGGACCCGCTACATCGAGATTCGCCGGCTGAAGTTAGACAAACGGTAGTGAATATCATGTCAAAAAAGAAGAGAAAAGAAAAGATCCAAGCTACGCAGAGGACAGCTCGAGGGCATTTCGTCATAAAAGCGAACCCCCTCGGTTCTTTGGACGTCTGAAGAGGACGAGACACCTCAGATTCCAAGCGGGAGGGTGCGCGAAGCCTTGGCAAATACGCGAGGAACAGCAAGGAAAGCCGAGTAGAGAGGAAGGGATGAGAAAGAATCCAAAGTCCAAGAGGACTCTTCGAGGATTCAAGGGTGTACGAAACGTTGATAGCACAGTTTCTCGAGAACTATTTGAGCGAGGAGAAATACAGGATGGATAGAGGGAAGCAGAAAGAGAGAGAAAGAGAATACAACCTGAACGACTCCGAAGCGTTCGCGAATACACACCCGAGGGTATGAAAAGGATGCGGAAGCGGGAACGAGCGACGATGGAGAAGAGCCCTGAAGAACGAAAAGTTGAGATGAATAGAGAGCAGAAAAGAGATGGACGATCCATTCTCTTGCCCGTCCTCCTGGTGCAAAGTCCCCTCTCGTTCTTCCACTAACGTTGGTAAGACCTTATCTACGTACCGGTAGTCGAGGACGAGAGGCAGTTTGTTGCGCGAATTTACTGCCCGGATCCCATTGACTGACTATCGCAGCGCGCAACCCTGATGATATCTCACTCTCTGTCTATCTGGTAGCCACTACTCGCCTATAAACCACCTTTTTTCTATACGCCTTTCGTCCCCGAAATGGATCGAACCTTAGCTCTGTGTACATATCGCGGCAGGACCGCTTCAGCTTTCGCACATATACGTCGGTACATCGAAGGGTGTAAAGTCCGGTTGATCGGGAAGAATAGCTCCGGATGATGGAACAAAAAGTACGGGGCCTCGAAAAAGCAAAGGGGTAGGAAATGGGAGAATAGCAGGTGAAGTATCTGACAAGGTTTTTCTTATCAACGAATCATTGTCTTTTATTTATTTATAACTCCAACTGATATTGGAATGGCATTTATAAGTTCAATTCCTCCATTGCTCATGTTAACACGAAACGAAACGATCTATCAATTTTTTTACTCGGTTTTTACGCTCTTAGCTCCTCGTAGACGTTAATATACTTACATTATTGTTTAGGGATTGCGATAAAGCGATTGTACTACTAAGGATGTTTGTAACGGTAACGTCAATGAATATTGGGTACCGCGCCTCGTTGACTGCTTCGGTGCGCACTATACAATACTGGAGAAAGAAACATCTTAACTGCTCGTCACCCAATTAAAAAACTTTAAGAAGAGGATGGCTCGAGTCCAAGGGGGTAACGGAGCCTGGGCTATTATTTTTTACGGAACCTCCGGAGACTCGAAAGAGCTTTAGAGCACATCTTCGAATTCGTTTCTGTTTGTGTCTTGCTCCATTCACCTCTTCACTTGCTCAGTTTCTCTTTTCCCTTTGTCTCCCTCTCTCTCTCTCTCTCTCTCTCTCTCTCTCTCTCTCTCTCTCTCTCTCTCTCTCTCTCTCTCTCTCTCTCTCTCTCTCCCTC
>JAPYZU010001521.1:0-22586 GCA_030523005.1 Tryphoninae sp. B BG-2022a
GCGGACGAGAAGCTTCAACGGTGTTGGCAGCACGACGACCCGGAACGAAAGAGATCGAGCCATCGCGTTCATTTACTAAATCGACGTTTGGTCGATGGATATGCGCAATGATCCATCGATCAAACGGGAGAGTCACATGATTGCGCGAGTATCGCGCGGACATTTGAAATCACATGTTGAACATATGAGTCGTTACAGTACTACATACTAGTCCTTGTCTAGTCGACGCCTTGTGTTTTTCACACAATGCTAGAAGAAAAATTCTCAAACACGTATTTTTTTACTTTTGTGTGCAATAATAATAAAACGTCCCATGTCATCGTCTCGTGCGCCGCGTGGCTACCGGGAGTAATTTGTTGTATTCCCCTCCCACATACATCCCTATCGTTCATTTGATGCACCAGCGTGCGATGCTTAGTTTTCGAGACATTACGATTACCGAACTTATCCTCTTACTCAACTATCCCCGCTCTAACCTATGCTTGATGATATATAGAGGAGATCCGTAAGTGCGTCTAGTTCGTTACGTTCAGTAACGAAACATTTTTGCAATACTCATCGGCCGATAATAACTATATGATGTAGTTGCGCGTGTTTCCATGCGAACAAATGTGAAATAGAATGACGCATTTTCTGTGACGAGAGAACACATAATTTGTCAAAATTCTATACGTGATTTTGTAACGCGCGTGCTTACACAGGTGTCAGTAATATCATCTACCACAGGAGATAGACAGATGATGTTTTAAGCTCGTCACGAAAGCCTTCTTCTTACGTTCTAAAGAAACCATTATCCTAAAACGAGCTGGATTATTTGAGGAAATTAATCGTTCAGAAATAATCCTCTACCGAGGCCATTTACAATGTATAATGAGAGAGTAATAACATTTATCTCGTCGTATTGCAGGCAGTAATCTGTGATTTTCATCCCAATGTCAACCCAATGAGACGTTATATCGAATAAACAAGCTAAATTGTTCTAGATTGACACCACCAGCTGCTTGTGACGGTATGAAATATTACATATATTCATAAATAAATGAAACATGATTTGCCTAAATTTATTAATGGCTCTATATTGATCTCATTCCCAGGGCTTCTTATTTTCCAAAGGGAAGTATAAAATGCCGGTATCGTCCACGAACGGGGCAATATTCGTAGTATCTATTCTAGCTGCTCCGTTAATATCCTACATGCACAACAGACAGTTGAGAATAGAGGCTTGTGGCACATCCTGGCACTATTTGTTGGGTTACTGAATAAGTATTGTTTACTACCATTGTGAATGATTCTGAGTTTCAGCTCTTATGATGTATCATTTTAATTATGCGTGGTATTATAATAAGGATGTATACTTAATAAATGAGTCTTTTGTCATGCCTTATTGTCAATCAAGGTTAGAATCACTCGCCTCATAAAGTTATACTTGAGCGCAAATATGATATTCGTGCTTTCTTGAATTTGCAAATCAAATTGGGACTTCATTTACCGACTTGTGTAAAATTATTTTATTCTAAACGATTCTTTCAAATATTTATTATCCAATCTAGTGAAAAAAAACTCAATAGTTCGTCATATTGGAAAGTATTTCCTTTTGCCCTAAGATGCGATCATACCGGCTGTGGTAAGTTTAGTTTTAAGGCCGTCCTGTTGTATATGCTAAAGGAATTTGTATAATGCCTACGTATCGATATACAGTTTTAAAATTCCTATTAATTGTAAGTATTTCTTCCGCAGATCGTAGATGGATGTCCTGCGTCGATATCACTTACAAGCATGAGCACGTTCGGGGCCCGGACTACTTCGCGGCCTTTGTCCCTTGCAAAGTTCATTCGGACACAAACAAGCAAGAGGTATACGCCGTTTTCATTCCAAAAGTGCACTACCTCACATAGGCAAACCAGTTATAACGCTTCCTAATGAAAAAGGTCAGCCAGATGCGCAAGCACCAACCACAAACGTACGTGCTCAGTTTCCGATGCAACGTATAGCTGGAATCGTGCATGCCGAGCTGACATGGAAACATCAAACAGCAGACAATATTCCTCCAACTGACCGTACAAAGACCTAGGTAGAGTGCGACCGTGCGAATATTTAATTCCGCATTAGCAAGATTCAATTGTCAATAACGGTCGGACATCTCCCGACCTCCGATGGTCCAAGGGGAACCACGAGCAAACCGGACGCTACGATACAGGTCCAGGCGCTAGACAGTTCCGGATCGGCAGCCGGAAATATCTAGCGTAGGACCTCGGTCTAGGTAGGTTCCAACTACCTACTAGGTGTGCCGATGCTTCGTGCGAGGTGATCCTTTGGTGTTGTCAGTTAGGTTGAGTCGAGGGATGAAGAAGGTTGAAGGCTCGTTCCAAGCTCCGAGTAAACCTTGATTCTCGATGGTGTAGGAGGTACGAACAAAGGAGGGTGTATAGAGGCACAGGTTGTACCGACGAGCGGTGAAAGATCGGCACTGTGCAGGAGGAGAAGGCATGTCGATTGATGTCGTTGTATGCTTGCCGGTAAGAGAGGTACAGGGCGTCGGGCGCCACATTGTTTCTCCACAATATCTGCATCCCCCTCCAACTACCGGGGACGGGAATGATACGGAGCAAGAGAGGGAAGGTGCAAGGAGGAAATCTGCCGGAGACCCTCCGCAGCCTCGTTATTTTAATCATCCCCCATTTTATACCCGATGACAGGCGGGTGCCGACCGAGCCCTTCGGCACCGGTTTCGCGATTGCGACCAGGCGCTTTCTCTTTCTCTCTCTCTCTCTCTCGCTCGCACGTCCAACCTCCCACCCAGGTATACACACCACCCATCCACCAGATCTTCCTGTTCCGCGAACCGCGCGCGCCAGCTTCCCCTCGCCCTTCTTTCCGCCCGCGACCCGTTCGAACTTAGTTACCCCGATTTTATAACGATAAGCTCCGACGGTCGTTAGCAGCCGATAGTCAGTGGCTCCGTTCCTCTCTGCGTACGATTTCTCGGGTTCTTCGTGCTGCATCCTCACCGCATGCGCGGCCAACCGTCGCTCCCAAACGCAAACCCTTCCTAACTCCCGCTACACCACCCCGCAGCTTCGTCTCTCTTCCGCCCGCCTCTCTTTCCTTTATCCGACAACGTCACCAGCCAACGGCTTATAGCAGTCCTCGAGGGAATATATTATCTTTCTCTTTTTATTTTTTTGTTTTCAGAACCCGCGGTGTCTACTACGACGAGAGAGGAGTCGCGCAAATCGTACGCGTACGTCGTATTGTCATGGCAGAGAGGGAGAAGACTCGGGATTTTTTGTTGTTGTGTTTTGTTTTTGTTATTATTATTCATAGTCCAACACCCACTAGGTGTGCGATACGTTATAATGCGCCTGGTATATGTCACGGCTGTGTGGATTCAGCCAGCGCATTAAATACGATATATCTTCTCTCATAATTCTGGAAACCGTTGTTCCACGAGACCCCCTTGTTCCCATTCGTGAAAGTCCTCCCGGTTGTGATTTTAATGAAATGGCTAATGCAAGAAGCCAAGTGTTGAAATTACGAGCTACGTATATCGCGAATTTTCCATTTAGTAATGTATGAAAATTATCCGACTTCGGTATTTCCCAACGCTACCACATTGCCGTACGAATGATTTTCTTCCAAAGTTTCAACGATACGAGAATGCGAAAATTTTGTTTCGCTATGATTTTTTCATACTGTTTGTAGGAAACCGTACACGCATAACCCTTTATTGCATGAATTATGAAGGAGATAGAATACCTTTTTTAGTGAAAACCTCTTTTATTCATTTCCCTTATCGCCTACAAACTTCAGCAACCATGTGTGACTGCTAAAGTTTAAAATTTGTTACAGTATGTTAAAAGGTTTTCATCCAAAACCAACTTTGGATCCTGATTGTCCATTTGTTCATGTCCCGGAACATATTTTTGGTTGTCGCAAAGCGAAGTAATTAACAAAAAATCTTTTAACATACTGAAAAAGAAGAGGATGAAACTGTTTGTTTAAATGTTTTTTAACGTGTGAAAATCATCGAATGACTTCTCCCTGTTCCGGGCTAGGAGGCGAGGTCGTATCAGACTCTTACTGACTAAAACTGGACGGAGTCCGTCAACTGCCCTGTTGTGCTGCCTTTGCGCCACAAAGGAAGAAACTGTAGCAGCCATATATGGCTTTATACGCAGTAAGAGTTGAAACGCCTTGCCCACCACGACTTGTTACACACAAGCGAATCTAAAAAACTGCCCGATTTCCTGGATGGATTGATGTCAAATATTCAACCCTCGATAAGGTAACGCGATATTTAATTGCATAGGATAAAATAGGGCTGAGTGATCCGGAGAGTAACGTTGCCGAATAATAATTTTCATCAATTTCCGGAAGTGCGGACGTCATCACACGCATCCCTCAACGACGATTGAACTACGTTTGTATCGGTAAAACGTGCCATATATGTTCATAAATATAAGCGCGCGGCACACACACACACACACATTGTAGCTGGAGTATGATAAAAGTTAAGACAAAAGGGTGCTGTCGCGATGGTTGTATTGCAACACGAAGCTGGTGGTAGCTCGAAACATTGGAGTCGGAGCTCCCGTCTTCCAGATGGGAGTACGTAGAATCGGATCGACACAGCGAAACGCGCGTATACCGTACGTACAGTTGATGTGCAGTGGTTGAACATTCGAATGGGTGACAAGAGGCTCCGGTGTACAGCGACCACTCCGAGCGAATGAGATTCTCACAAAATCCAACTTACACCCCCTCGTGACGCGAACGGTCGCGCGACGCTTCGCAGAGAAAAGCCAAGAGAAAAGCACCGAGAGACGGTGCGAAACGCGTCCGTGAGCGTTGTAGCGGGCCTTCTCGTTCGATTCTCGCGCTTCGACACTCTTTCCCCTTCGTTTTTTTACGCTCCTGCGGAATGAGATAGCACGAAAGAGAAGGAGAGTGAGAGAGCGAGAGAAAAGGTAGAACATGAGGCACCACTCAGTGTTTTTAATCATGGATGCGTTAATAAAACTCACTTTGTCCCATTTTCCACAACTGTCTCCATCCGTATAACGGCGTCCCCATCCGTCTAACACGGCCGAGTACCCAACGCCCTCTAGAGTTCTCCGCGCTAACTCATACACTCGCTACGTGCTTCCTTTCTCTTCGTCTCTCTCGTTCCATTCGACGCGAAGCCGCGTCCTTCGTTCACTTCATACCGTCGTCGGTGTGGATCTTGCCGAAGAGCGATGCCAACGTCCCAACCCTCTATCCGCCCCCCCCCCTCCCTGCCTCGCCCTTCCGCACAGTTTCTATCTCTGCATTATGACATTATGTTCGTGGCATTGTTTACCACTGAATGCCCGAACGTTAGCTACATTGTCTCGGTACATTGAAGCTCTTGTGCGGGAGAATGCTAACTCGCTATCGGCCCGATAGCGACAAAGGGCTACTGCTACCTACTGGTGGTGTTGGTGACGGTGATGATGCTGCTGTTGGTGGCGCCGTTCCTCACCACCGATCCTGCACAGCTCTCTCTCTCTCTCTCTCTCTCTCTCTCCCTCTCTCTCTCTCTCTCTCTCTCTCTCTCTCTCTCTCTCTCTCTCTCTCTCTCTCTCTCTCTCTCTCTTCTCTCCTACAACTAATGTACGTAATACTCGTATATCTATATCGTGTCACGATATATCTAATATGCCCCGCTAGAGCATACGTGTCTTCAAGCGGCGATGCTTCACTTCCTACATTGGATCGTCACTGACCGCTTAGTTTCCTATCTTCCGCCTCTTTCAACTCATTTGCTACGTGTGACAATCTCGACAATGGCTTATGTGCAAAATACATCGTCAATATTAGGTTAACTGTCGTGCGAGAATGAGTAGTTCGTTGTGTCAAGTTGGCAGAACTACAGAACGCATTTGGGCTGATTAGTGTTGAGAGCCTCTCGCGGTGAGATTTTGGACTTATGCGACACACCACGCAAACTGAGCATGTACGTGACTACAAAATGGCCGCTGATGTGTAGTTCCCACCTAGGATTTTCAACGACAAATTAATCCTCAGTTTTTTTACGAATTGCATCGAATTTTTTAGATAATGTCTATCACACTGGAACATCAAAATTGAATTTTGTTTGGATAAATATTTGTCTATCTTTGCATTATCATTGTCTTTAAATTAACTCTCCTACAACGTGCATCGAGTATTCGAAAAACAATATTCAATATTTGAAATCACATTATTTTGTTTTAAAGGAAAAATAAAGAGAATTTTTGATTTTCATATCAACTTGTGTTAGTTTTGTTTACATCATTGTAATTATTTTTACGGTAAAACTTCTGACATTATATAATAAATGCTACTCGGTTATACCATCATAAATATTTGGCAGGTCGTCGATCTTTTCCATAAACACCGGTCGATAATATCGTTATTTCTTTGCTAAGCAACGAGATGAGCTCGACCAGAGAGAAAGAAAGAGAGAGAGAAAGAGCTGTACGTGGTAGAAGCGAGAAAAATGTGTAAAGAGACGTACGAGTTGTTACGGGAGAGGCAGGACGTTTGCAGAAGCTTTGTCTTCGAGCTTTATCGTACGACGATGTCGCGACAATGAGAACAATACCGACATTACAGCGACTGCTGGGAGTAGAATAGCCTTCTGTCTCCGAGAAGACAGGAAGGACGTCGCACAAAAATACTGAACGAACAATACATTTATAATTAGAAGCCCGTCCGACTCGCCTTCTACGTGCAGGTATAGTGTGCTTCGTTCTGTCTCCTGCCTGCGATTTTCTCTCGTCTTCTGTTCTCGTTTCGTGAGATATAACTGCGGAGATGACAACGTTATCACATAATCACAAAGAGACTAATTCAATATTTCCTTGGCCAGGATTTTTACCTGTATATCGCTCTCGTAGCAAATACAGAAAAGAGATTCTCGCAAGCTCGATATATAAGAGAAGCTTATCCAGAGACTCTATCCAGGATTGTATCAGTTGCTTGATGTCGAATACGGAGCCAAGTATGGTACAACATCATTGGCAAACCAATTCAACGGAGGTGACCGAAATCGTGGGTCCCGGTATATTTTGTTGTCGTGGTTAATCTGGAGTAATGTCCATTATGCATCACGTGGCACAAGGAAATTTTTGCTACGGATACCGCTTGAAAATAGAGTTTACCAATCGCACTTGGGCAAAATTTATTGGCTCGAAAAACATCGTCATTTTCGGAGGAATAAAATCTATTAATAAAAAACCTCTAGGACTTTCAATTATTACGTTCCAAAAAATATGCTAATTTGGAATAAATGAATCGTTTTCGAAAAAGCATTACGATCTACCAAAAACTGATTTTGAGGTAAATGCGTTTAAAGTTTTCTTTGGGGCTTGTGTGACGTAAGGTATCGTTATCGCTACCAATTCGGATCTTACCAAGTGTTGCCCATGCCAGATCCGTACAGTATCCCCATCTACAGTCTCTCCAACCTTTTCAGTTGGCATTCGTAAAAGCCTGCGGCTTTGTCTGCCCTCTTTTGTTGCCACTTGCGCACAGACGTTGGCCCTTACGCGCTCGAACAGCACGATACTCACTTTACAAAACTTGCTGTATCTCTTACATTCTTTTGGAAAATTTCCATACAAATTCAATACCAGTATATTCTTCAAAAAATTGACTCGTAGAAAATACAAAAAGTAAATAATCATTTAACCTTGCTATATGATTGATTACATTATAATAATACCTGTAATATAGATAAAAAAAATTCTAAGACCCTTTTTTGTTCGACCGTTCTGCGTGAAATATTAGAACCGAATAAAAATTACGATTTGGGACAAAATAAAGAATAAACGTACGTTGGAATCTGACGTTGACACTGTATCTCCTTAGCTTCTCCCTTTGTAGCTGTCTGCAACCCCCTCTACAGAAACAATAGCCTGCGCAATAATATCGCATTATTACGCATGCGCAATGATAACTAGGTCATCACGCATGCGCAATGATAAACATGCCGTAACACATGTGCAATGATAACCATGTCGTTGCGCATGCGCAATGGCAACTAATGCCGTAGCGCATGCGCATTAGTCGATTAATGGTCACGTATTATCAGCCACTAACAATAACATCATTAATATCTACCTACCAGCAATAGATGTTTTAACGCAATACATACAATAAATTTATCATAAAATAAAGAGGCTTTAAGCGTAATTTATACAAAAAATATATGTCTTTTAAATATAATGCAAGATCAAGAATTGATGTTTGGTAATACGACCATTGACGTATGGTTGAACTATTGTCACCGGAATATCTCGCAATTTTACCAATTTAATTCGCATCAATCCAATTGCATTAGGTACCTACTTAATAAGCTTGATCGGAGGCGATTCATCATCCATAGTCACATTATCGTGCACCTCCATGTATGGACAATTATGCCAATCGATAATTACGCACGCGCTAGTATAATCCGGTCTGTAATTCGATCGGATTACTCGAGAATTGAGGGGACTATTGCTTCGAAGCATTCCCGAAACCCATCTTTATCCTCGATCGATTAAACAAACGTGATGAATTATGTATACGGTAGAAAGGCTCAACACGCAGAGAAGCTCCGCTAGAGCTAGCTATGCGCTCGATGCATGCTAGAGGTTATGTATATAGGTGGATGCGTTTGCTATAGCTACCTCTCGTGTTGATAGTCTTGCTGGTCGAGCCCCTCTCCTCTACTCCCCTTTCATTCTCGCTCGCCCTTTCTCTCTCTCTCTCTCTCTCTATCTCTCTCTCACCGCCCCCTTCCCTTCCTCCCTCTCTCTCGAAACGTTGGACAACAATCGACAAAAACTGACAGCGAAGCGATCGGCCATTGTAGTACGCTGAGTGTAGACAGTAAACAGGCATTGTTACCATAGAACACATTGTTGGCCAGGCGTTCGACTCCTTTTGCGGCATAGAGCCGGCCGTAATGGCAACCCCACCACATCAAGCCCGCTCTTTCACCCTGAATGCAGCAGCATGCACATCGAGCAGAGGCGAGCACGAAGCATCTCGTCGGGCCTGCAGCTGGTGTGTTATGGCGGGTACTGGGCGAGAGAGGTTAGGTAGCGAGATGGGCGACAGTCGACGACCACACTACTGCACGACTCCTCTACACCACCTCTTCCCATGCCCTCGTCTCTTCCTCAATACTGTATGAGCTTTATACTTATACGTGTATCTTTATATGTACTCGACCGGCCAACTTTCTTCTCCCATGCTCTGCATGAAAACGGAAGAGGTCGCCCGATGCCAACTTCGGAGGAACGCACTTTGCGCGTATTGCCCGGCTCTTTTTTACTCTTTACAGTTCGCTCACATTGCAATGCCTCGTCGTCCTTTGACCCGAATAATAATTCCTGCTGCTTTGCCTTTTTTATACATTCACAAAGCAACTGACAAGGATGAAGCGGAGGGAGAGAAAACGAGGAATAAAGGGCGCGACGCTTTTACCATTGAAGAAATATATTTCTGAGGAAGTGCACGAGTTGGGCCGAGGAGAGGGATGCGAGTGCCGTTGCCTCGAGAGGGAAAGAACAAAAAATCTTGGTATTCCACTTCTGCGTGAACGAGAGACAAAGTTTTATATGAAAAACGAGGATCGTATACTTATGTCATGGTGTAAATGCCACGTCGGTGGAAATAAATTTTCCGCCAATGTGTATTATGTTTATGAACCTTGACTTTCTTTCCCTCACGATCTTTGCTTCTACCATGGACAATTATTTTTTTTAATTACAACGGTCGTTAAATATATTTCATCGTAATATCGTTTAATACACCGGCTCGCCTCTCTTTATGAATGTCTTTGAAAAGTCTGCTGGCGTATGGTATTTTATGTACATTGATGCGAATGAAAGACTGCTCTCTCGGCACACACTGCATTCTATACTACAAGAGAGAGAGAGAGAGAGACAGAGAGAGAGAGAGAGAGAACTCCTGATGGATAACAATGCACTGCGAACACGTTAATGGGTTACGTTGAATACATCGACATCTTGTACGTTTCCTATTCGCTACCGCACATTTATTATCGTCGTTTGGAAAACTTTTCTATTGTATTACATTCTATACTACCACTATATCGCAATATGCATTCAGCCTTTTTATTAAAACAATTCTCGGAGGATAGTCTCGTGGCAAAGCCTCGATGCAAAATACTACCGTGTCTATGCTTGCATCTTCACCCTCGGGTTTCTAGTCAGCTTGTGACTGCGATCCCACTTGGCTTTTTTTCTTCGATCACATATCTACGTTAACCGAACAAATGCGACTGCTCAACAATGTACATGTCAAAACACACATGGGGTAATAATAGAGCCACGTGTTTAACAGATCTTACTCTTGAAAGGTTTATATTCGATTTAATATTACACTGGCTACTTAGATTCGAGCAGTGTCAAATAAGATTAAATAAAAATATTTTCTTAATTTTCAGATTCTAGATTTTAGAAAAAGGGAAAGGTTTTGGGAGAGTGAAGTACATTGCGCGTACAACACGCAGGCGTGTGCGCATACGCGAGTGTATACGGGAGCGTCTGCACATGTGCAACCATACGTATACGTTCATAAACAGGTAAGCCTGCGCAGGCGCGTACGCATGCGCGAGTGTGTACGAGAGCGTGTGCGCATGTGCAACCATACGTATGCGTACATAAACGGGTAAGCTTGCGCATGCGCACGCGTACCTGTATTAATATACTACAAAATATTAACCAACGCGAAAAGTATTCTAAAATATCGAAAGACCGATACGCATATCCGCATCAAATGCCCGCGGAAGCCATCGATTTTTGTTCGGTCATCCTTTTCCTACTTAGCATAAGCAATATCCACCCGACAATGGGATTTGGTTGAAACGCCCATGAGACCCTCGGCATTCAATCCCTGACACTGTTGGTGTTGGTGGCAAAAAACGGGAGGGAGAGAGAGCAAGAGAGGAAGAAAAAAGGACTGCGCGCTATAAAAGTAACAGAGAATCAAAACATTTTACAGAAAGTCGCTTGCACGCTGGCGGAAAGGCCCGAATAACCATTCGTTATACCGCGCACAATGAAGAGGGACAATGGTAATGCTGTTTGGTATATATCGAGAAGAGCGTGTAGCGCGAGAGGCGCACGCTTATGATCTATTATGGGAAAACGGAAACGCATGTTTTATCCCAGTTTCCCTCGTTTAGTGGCATTTAGTTCGCTCCACTGACTCGCATGATATTTATTTTTATCAGTGGCGCCCCCTCGGAACTCTAGCACGTACCTCCCAACGTTGCGTCGCATTCCGGCTCAACGACGACCGCATTTATCATCCAACAGTTCCCTTTCTCCATGTCGTCAGTTTGAATGACGACGTCTCCGTGTCCTCTACACGGACGCTACCGTGTACTGTAATTCCATTATCCATCTATTGTCCATCATCCGACTCGAGCGATACTTTCGCACACGATGAACGAACATAAACTGTATTCACCGACAATTAATCTATCGAATACATAGTATTGTATGCAATGTTTCCATACCAAGAGTTTGAGGAAATCTTCGTAAGGGTGTGAACACAAATTTTTTGGAAATCGCGTGAAATTTATCAAACGTAATTGTTCAAACGAACGGAAAATT
Source organism: Tryphoninae sp. B BG-2022a (assembly GCA_030523005.1). Lineage (NCBI taxonomy): Eukaryota > Metazoa > Arthropoda > Insecta > Hymenoptera > Ichneumonidae > Tryphoninae sp. B BG-2022a. Next base: position 11,640 of record JAPYZU010001521.1, read on the forward strand.
ACATTTTTGAAAAAATGTCATTGTTCGCAGATCTGCGCATGCGCACGCGCAAAGGCTACTACATGCACGTGCGCATGTCTGCCGTCGCGCATGCGCAAGGATTACTGCATGCGCGTGCGCATGTCTGCCGTCGCGCATGCGTATTCACCAATGCATCGGCGCATACGCGAATACGCGCGCATATTGATTTATCGATCAATCTACAACCCAATTAACTTTTAGAATTAAAGAGATACGTGTATTATATTCCACACATTGCCTTTTGATAAATGTTTCAGTCGATCGGAATATTAATTATCATGGAAATTTTTAGTACAAGTTTGGCCACGTGCATATCTGGAGCACAGTTTATTTACGAATGCTCTACTCACTACGTAGATGGATTTTGTTACAATGTTTTTAAGGTAAAAACGCTGTTTGCCGCCTCCTACGCCCCTATTATTTAACTTCTCATAATACCAACGTCATCAAATATTTCAGTAAACAAGCGGTGCCGTAAACTCGACAATGTAAAGGCATCGATTGTGTCAATAAAGGTAGTTAAGTTTTCGTATCGCTACAAAAACATGCGTAACATACTTTGGATATAAATATGTGGAAGTGCGTCAATGAACGTTATCGAATTTTCGTCGTTAAAAATTCCAAAGCACCAAACCCTTAAATCGTAAGTGGCTTCAGTAGAATTATGTATGCAATATTTTCATTAAGGTTGATTCACTTTGAGAAACAATCGTGTACAATTGACCCTTATCCTTGATGAATTTGATCCAATGTACGAAAGTAAAAGAAAAGAAAACGATGCCCACGATCGGCTAAAACCACGTCTCGTATGCCTAGAAAATGTATCGTGCGTGCAATCCGAAGTTGGTATTATATGCGAACCGCCTACCTACACGGGCTCGACGGATCAAAAGAACTTTGAGTGTCGTATAACGCGATTATTGACGTACACCTGGTACACTTGGGTGTACCGGTGTATTCACAGTTTAGAACGTTCGTTGGACAATAGGACGAAACCGAGGCTCGACATTATTTTCCCTGTATCAATAGCGTGAAAAATAGTGCGTTGTACAACAGCCAGCTAACAAAAGGTTAATGGTTCTCGCTACAAATACGTCGCTATACAGCGACAGCCCAACATCCTCGGGCTTGTGAATACGTGTGTATTTTGTAACTGCACACGCTCGATCTCGTCCACACATCACTAAAACCATTGCATTAAATTTCTCTCCTTTTCTTTTTTTTATTTCCAACAATGAAAAGACCCAATTGTTATCATATTTCGTGGGAACGTATTCGATAATAACGTACGAACGTTCGTCTTTCAATGTTTCCAACTCTCTATAAGTACTTTCCAATTTTCGTATTGTGTCGTGGATGCGATGATATATTTGCATTATTTTCTAGATTAATTATTCCGTAAAGGGACCTTTCCTGGGCATACCGAGAAGCTAGATAGAATTTAGTTGTCGAATACTAAAATATTCCAAATCCCAGTAAAAATAATTTCGAGGGTATAAGCTGCAAGGGGAGAGTAGTGTCTGTTACAAAATTGTTTGTGCATTTTTTATTGCTGAAGGGGGTTTGGTGATGACCATACTAGTAAACGTACAAGGAACATCACTTAGATGTCCCCCTCCGATTTTGTTGAAACTTTGGTATGTGGTAGAGTATCGAAAACTAAACGACAGGTGTTTTCTTTTATCGGCGGAAAAACGATTTTAGGGGGTGAAACATACTCTCAAAAATGTTTTTTTTTTCATTTTTCGGCGATAAATTTTTAACGGTACGAGATATTTAAAAAATTCAAATTGCTATTCAATTGGGGGGTATTTATAAACATACACACGAACGCCATTAATGACGTGAATTTAGCCCGGAATTTCATAATGCTAGCTGACTATACGGTGCTCTTGCCTAAAAAATCGGAGGGCAGTTACAACCCTTTGGTTGCGAGATATCGGAAAAACAAAAAACATGTATCCGCTAATTTTCCATCCTCCACATGTATGCAAATTTACATGATAATCGATTAAAAATTCTTGGAGATACGTATGAAAAAAATCGAGTTTTGCAATAAACAATATGAAATTTATTGGTATTTGTATCGTTCTCATCTCCAATATATAGTACGTGAAAAAATAAAGGTTGTTAAATTTGAAATTTTTTAATATCTCGTATCGTTAAAAAGTAATCGCCGAAAAATTAAAAAAAAAAGCATTTTTGAGGGTGTCTTTCACCCCCTAAAACAGTTTTTCCGCCGATAAAAGAATATACGTGTCGCTTAGTTTTCGATACTCTATCACATACCAAAGTTTCAACAAAATCGGAGGAGGACATCTAAGTGATGTTCCTTGTTAGAGTCTATTTTACGCCACAATATCGAAACTTTTTATGTATGTGTATATTTCCAATTTTTCAAGAAATCTTTTTTAAGTGTTGAATTTCGGGTTTCCTATTATTTTAATAATATGAGAAAAAATGTAATAATCTACTACTCGACTTCAATAATACGACATATTGTCGAAGTTTGACATAGTTGTAATTTTAAGAGCTGTTATTTGTCTCTGCGCCCGGCTAATACCTCAATTTTTCTAGTAGTACGAAAGCTCGCGACCAAAATTTTGACATCATAGTATTACGGCCAAAATCATATAAAGTCGATAACTGGGATTAGCCCGTATCAAAAGGTAATAATATCAGACATTTCCTGCGTAGTCTCTGACCTGACTGCATTTTCGAACAAGTCTAAAAATTTTGCCGACCTGAATCACAGTAATACGTCTGATTTTCGAAATATAATTGAATGATAGATCTAAAACACCGAAAAAACATTTTTCAGACGCCAGTAGTATAGCGCCTAGCAAGGAGACCATTTACAAAAATTAAAAATGAGACAAAAAAAAACTTATAGCCGTCCGCCTGAAACTCTTTTTTACAAGTTAATTTGGTGAGCACCTTATGTTTTAAGACAGTCTCGAAAAAGTTAAAAAATTTCACCGGTCGGTAACATAGCAATCTGTCTGGAAATTATTCGACCTGATGAAATGAGTTAGCCAGATACTACGCGCAAAACGTCTGAAAACAATTTTTCTTGTAATAAAATGACAAAATGTGATAATAGCGACTGCATTTTTTTTGACATAGCAGAAACGAACTCCCATGTAGATGCTCCACTTTTGACCGTTAATACCCGACTAGTTGGGTTCAGAATCACCTAATCTAACGATTTTATACGGTTTTGGGCGTAAAACGATCATGCATGGTTTTAGTCGTGGGCAATCGTAATATAAACTTTATTCCTGAATTAATTGCTTATTATTCCAGTGAGCTTTCCAATTCTAGGTGTCCTATTGATCACAAGAAATCCCCGAATGCAATCATCAATTACTTTTGAGTGTTTCTTGGTTCCAAATGCTATAAAAAATCGGTATATGCGAGTACCAGCACATTTTGTCGTCTATATGTGTTAAATTGCATAGACTTTAATAATTAATATCTCGGAAACTGTGCGGTAAATCTCGTAGAAACTCCGCTTATGCATGGACGAAGGGTTTGACAACGTTATAGAACAAAATTAGACTTTTATCTTGGAGTCTCTTGGAGTCGCTCCAATCATCGAATTACGAATAAGTCTTCCAAAAATCAACTAGAAGCGACCATTCGTATCTAGGCAATGTCCGAGTTGCTTCTTGAGCGTTACGAAAGTTACATTTTACATGTCTGCTCATGAGTATGCATAAGGCCGTCGAACAAATAATATATTCGCTCGTTGACTGTACACACACTTCGGTAAAGAATGAAACCCCAACGAGGTCCGGTCAGCTAACTCCTCAAGCTTTCTCACCGGTTGCCAGACAACAACTCGATAGCACCCAGGTGTAGCGCACCTCGTGCTGTCCGACGCGTTTTACCAGCCAATTTATTTCTCGGTCTACTCGAGCTAGCGGGTTAAAATCTAGGCAAAAGAAAAAAGGGGTGAAAAAATAAACAATAATCGTACACCTATGTCTCACAATAGACGAAATTAACAGGCGTAAGGTTCTATACTATATCGCGGTGGCATCCTTCCTTGACTCCTTCTCTTTCGTCCCTTTTTTTTCTTCCACATTGTAACAATCGAAGTTAACTCGAAGCTTATGGACTGACAGGTAACTAATAATGTCAGTCCAATCGTAGAATGGCGTTTTAAGGCAGTTCCTCCTAGGTGAGTCCTGTCAAAAAGTTTTGGATTAGTATTAACGTTATACATATTAGCGGTGCTACGACTGTACGATATGGTTTTTTAACGTGACTGTACTTCTTACACTGCTATATCCAGTATACGTATACACACATACTTTGAAATATAATTCTATATGGAAACGTGGCAGTGTGCTTATTTTCCTTATTTATCCTATATCACCTAAACTTACTTATAGTTTCTATGCGGCGTGGAGTGGGCGGCTCCAATGCTTCTCAACGCACCCTGATTGGACCAGCTTAAAAAATTGATATCTCGTAAAATATTAAAAATATTCCTAATATATATTGGCAACTTTTGTTCGTAATGATACCATCTATCTTAGAATAAAGTCTGTAACACCTTATAAAATTCACCCTGTATATTGTAAATTTGCGATTATATTATTTCGAGACAAAACGTCGCACATGATTTGAATTAAAAAAAAATAGGATAATTTCATTTTTGATATAACTTTTTTCTTCATTTTTTAGTTTGCTTACATCGTTTGCTGTAAGAGTACAATTACTCGTACTTGCTTAAATGTGTGACGGTTCTATCTTTCCGGGTCCCATTATGTATATGCTCGAAACGAGAACCGAGGAAACGTTAAATTATTCCTCGTACCGGACGTGCGGTCACGTGCGAAAGGACGATCGATTCTTTTTCGTCCCTTCGACGAGACGACGGTCCTGAACTTCTCCAGAGATGAATCACTGTTAAATGGTATGCCCGTTATCGGCCCTTAAAGGGTAACAGACTCATATGGTTACCAGGCTCCTTTTCTCTCTCTCTCTCTCTCTCTTTCTCTCTCTTTCTCTCTCTCTCTCTCTCTCTCTCCATCTCTCTCTGTTCTTTCTATCTCTATCCGGATTTGAATCGAAGAAACGAGTTTGCTTTTAGAACGATTAAATGAAAAGACGATCGCCATTACGGATGGTCGAGGAGCGATAATTGAATGGAACCCTGCAGTTACCATGGCACATGGATCCTGGAGGTGATAGGATTGATAGAATGGTCACGACGAAACGGCCGTTTCGTTTTCATTTAGGAAGGACGTAACGAATCGCTCAATGCGCTCTAAAAGTTTTGTAAAATCTCTTTGAATTGATCAGAAACAACATATCGAGGGCTTACCCTAAGGTGTTCGATAAGACGTCAAAATAGATGATCATTTTTTTGGCTGATGTTCAGTTATCATTTTTTTAACATAGTTGGTAAGCTCAAACTCCTTCCGCTGATTTTTTCTTTTTTTCTCCTCGGTTACACTTATTCTATGCTTTACACTTCTCCAGATTTGTTTTGGACATCTTGGAAACTAAAAGAAAAATAATATCACATATTATAACCTTACAAATGAAGACAGTTCAAAATAATATAAATATGAATTTATGTAAATATTAATTTTGGAAAAATAAGATTAAATTGAATGATTTAATAAAAATAATACTTACATTAATATAACTTCAACTCTTAAAACACAATTTCCACAAAGAAATATATATGCTGCAATATAAATAAGGCTTTATGAATATGAAGAATTATATTTACGGTGTAAACAAATATTCGTCTTCAGAAATGCTTGTATATAAATTTATACAAGTTGTGTTCAATGTTTTCCCCTTCAAAGTAGGCCTCATTATATATTATACACTTATACCACTGCTTCTTTGAACTCCCGAAACACATCTGAAACTGGATTTTGGCATAATGTTTAGCTCTTTCATCAATGCGCTTTAAATCTCACTTATGCTTATAAAACCGGTAGCCATTCTCTTAATTTTTGGAAACAGAAAAACGTTGCATGGGGCCATATCTGATAAATATAGAAGCTGGGGCATCATTGCAGTGTTGCAGTTAGCCAAACATTCACAACCAAGCAATGAAGTGTAAGCAGGTGCATTATCGTGACACAAAAGCAATGAATTGTTTAGCCACAAATCTGGGAGTTTCCTCGGACTGCTTCGCTTAAACAGCATTAAACTTGTAAGTAGAACTCCTTATTAAATAATATATTAATAAAATAAATATTAATTCAATAAAAAAAAATATATACGCTGCAATATAAATAAGGCTTTATGAATATGAACAATTATATTTACCGTGTAAAAAAATATTCGTCTTCAGAAATCCTTGTATATAAATTCATACGAGTTGTATTCAATGTTTTCCCCTTCAAAGTAGGCCCCATTAGATATTATACACTTATACCACTGTTTCTTTCAACTTCCAAAACACATCTCAAACTGGATTTTGGCATACCATTTAGCTCTTTCAGCGATGTGCTTTAAATCTCAATTATGCTTATAAAACTGGTAGCCATTCTCTTAATTTTTAGAAACAGAAAAAGGTTACATGGTGCCATATCTGATAAATATGGAAGCTGGGGCATCATTGCAGTGTTGCGTTTAGCCAAACATTCCTGTACAATCAATGAAGTGTGAGCAGGTGCATTATCGTGACACAGAAGCAATTGTTTAGCCACAAATCTGGACGTTTTCTTCGGACTGCTTTCCTTAAACAGCATTAAACTTGTAAGTAGAACACCTAATTAATCGTTAGCCCTTGTGACAAGAACTCATGGTACACTATGCTGTTAAAATCAAAGAACACAGTGAACATAATCTTCACATTCCATCGCCCTTAGCAATCCAGGATGGCTCCACCAGAACCTCTAAAAAAACACTATCTAACATTTCTAAAACATTACTGCCCTTCATTCCACTCTTATAGCAAAATATAATGCAAATTCTCTGATCCATTATGTATACAAGTGAAAAATCGTCAACCGTACTAAAACACGTACTAACCTCTCGACAACTGACACGAGACCAAACATCCAATATAGTTGAAAATGTACCTGCAAAATTATGAAATTCCCATTATTTATTGCTCACACGTCTTTAATTGATATATCTTTATTAATATATTTTTCTTACCGATTAATCTTGGTTATGTTCACAACGCGTGGTAATCACTTAACGACTTTGTCGGCATTGAACAATTAACTTCGTGAATTGGACACTACCCGCATGCGCGTTAAAGCTACTTGACTCCCATCTGCGGAAATCTTATGTACTATTTCAGTATGTACTGTACAATAGGTGGAATAATATATGCAATTTCTCACCACTCAGATAACTTCCGACCAAAAAGAAGATAATAATCTCAATCCATGAAAAGATATTCCCACTGGAGATAACTTTGCGGTGTATAATGATAGCGCGAAAAGCAGTATGATTTCAAAAATCTTTAATTTCAAAAATGAAAAACTAAAAAAACGTATATATTTTTTTTAATTTCTTAATTTGTATATCCTCTTGTCTTTATTTGCAAATATATTTTTATTAATTTATGGACAAATCTTTAAAAATTAACCCGTCTTTGTTCATAAAACGTTAATAAAGATACGAAAAAATTAAGAAAAATTTCAAGCTGTCTTTTGCAAAGCGACGTCCCAAAAAAAAATACGATCGGTAAAACGTTTTGACTATATTTTGACTGGAGGGATGTACGAGTTTTCTGCGAACAGCTTTTTGGCCCAACAGGTCGAGCCACGCGACCTTTCGATAAAAGACGAACAGGACGAAAGGGCCACATAGAAGTGGAGGTCGTCGGCGTTACTGGAAGCGCGGGCGATGATGTATGAAGAAAACGAGGATGGAACAGAGACGAAGCGAGAAGACGCGCACACTACCCTCGCTCGAGGAATGCAGCTGGACAATGCCGCAGATCTTCTCCACCAACAGACGACTGGCATATTAATACGACATACGTGAAAGTGGCCACAGATTGATGTAGGAAGAACCAAAGTCTTCTGGAAAAATAATAATTTACCTTTATCTCAACAACGTTACAATTCCCTTAAAAAAAAAGTCTCACTTCGATCCGCGAATAAATATAATTTTTTGCTACATGGAAACGTTAAATATCATCAATGTTTTCAATATTAATAATACGTCAATGGGTTTAAACGGAACGATGGATCGTATCTAGGCCTTGGAAAAGGAAATTTGTTGGAAGCGTGGATATTTAAAAGTATCGGTAGGTCCCAGGAATGGGGTAAGTAACGTTTCGAGAAGAGGGTCCACAGACGAGGCCGAGAAGAGATCTATTCGTACAGCGGGAGGTCCCGGCCAGGTGTACGAATGGGTGTGAATAGGAGCCACGGTTAATTTACATACCGAAACTGCCGTGGGTCGCTTCGTCCAATCCACCATTCTAGGTATAACTTTGTGGATGACAGTGCTGCATTATCCTTGGGTTATACGCTTAACTCCCTCGGTCGGTTGTCGAACATGTTCCAAAAAATCTTTCAACTTGCTCCGCGGTTTCTTCGAACCGACTGGTCGTTCTTTCGAGGCTCTTTGTCTAGTGAGATACAAAAATATGCTACTAGCATGAAAGATTCGATAGAGTCGTAATATCGTAAAAATATCCTAGCTTTGTTGAACGCATATGACTTAACAACTCTACGAGTCTTCGAAAATGCAATATATCTTTGCTATAGCAAGCAATATACAGTGTTCGACGAAATGTACTGCGCGTGCGTATATACTCGTGCAGCCAAATGCGTGTACGCATGCGCGATAAATCTACGCATGCGCGATAGATCTATGCATGCGCGATAGATCTACGCATGCGCGATAGATCTATGCATGCGCGATAGATCTACGCATGCGCGCGCATTCATGTCCACATGCGTACTCGTCTGCGCATGCGTGTGCGTGCATATCCACATGGGTGCTCATCTACGCATGCGCGCACGTGCTTGCGATCTAATTCCTTTCAGAAACCCATGCGCTATCACGTAGGCATACAGTAATAAACTGGATATGCTCCATACTCGAATCTAACGAAAAGTATAAGGATATTAAGCGAACGTCCTATAATAAACGAGGACCTTTAGTAATTGGAAAAAATAATGACAAAGAAATAAGTTAATTTTATTTACCTACCTACGGATGTAAAAAATTGTAAACAAAATTTTGCAAAATAAAACACTCCTCAAAGAATCTCCCCTAAATAATTAAACAAAAAATGGTATCTTATGCAAACAGAAGATTATTGACATCTCTTCTAACTTAACTAATATCAAGAATCTTCACGAGGATATTCCTCTTCAACTAAGCTCCTCAAAAACTTAACAAATACGTACAAATCCAAATTTCTTCATATCGAATATTCACTTATTTCGTATATACGAGCCAAGGATGGACAAATTATATCACGATAGGATGAACGCTTGACAAAATGCGACAAAGAACCGCCCGCTTGTAACGCGGTTGATGTTTCTTTTTTCTTTTTTCTCCTCAGACGTATTATAAATCCTTGGCGATGTGTAAGTTAAAAAGTGAGAAAAAAAAGCAAATGAAACCATCGTTTTGCGGCATACGCTTCTCGCAGTATTGTACACCATCAACGCGATAATCCCTCGAATTGCTAAGCAAAGGTACAAACGTTCTCGCGCCTTCCTCGCTGTCGCGAAACCGTAGCACTGCGTTGTTTTATGTTCAAACGAAATGGCGTCAAAGGGTGAAACGTCGAGCGCCGCGACATAAAAGAAAGGAAACCCAGCGTGTTTATTAAGTACCACGTTACTGAAAATCGTGGAACTGTGCAGAAAGGGCCTGAGCGCGAGTTACGCGCTCACACGCGCGAGTGTGGTAAATACGCAAGATTGAAAGAGGGAAAATCGCTGTAAGCACGTGTTTGAATCACGTGGACCGTCAATGCTAGCGTCTCCCGTCTCAATGTATACTGCTTGTGCGAACACAATAAAAAAAAAAGTTTTATATAATGTAGGAAAATTAAGAGTCGAGATAGAAACGGATTGCAAGAGAGCAAACAGATGTGCGTTGCAAATAAATTATATTAATATATTTTCTTTCCAACGAATACGTGAATATTAAATTTTCCTATGAAACATCTTTTTAACTCGTTTATCTATTGAAATTCCTCGCAACTTTTTGTTTAACAATAATTCTAGGCTTATTGCGCGAATGTTCAATCGAAAAATGCCAACTAATTTAAAGTTGGACTAGTTTTCCAGGGAATAGTACGCACTTGTAATTCGAAAGTAATCGACGAAAGGTCGACGATATGAATTGTCCCAAACAGAAAAAGTTATGTCTTAATTTGACAATAATTTGAGCAATAATTTGAATGAAAGGCTACGAATAAAATATAAATCGTTGATTAGGGTTAGAAAGATTTTTTTATTCGTCTTTGGTTCTTTTGGAGATAATTTGTTTCATACAGACTATTGTATAAACTTACTAGTTTGTTTTGTGCTTATAGTAGTCATGGTTTCCTCGTAGAGGCTTAGATTGAGTGATGGTTTATATGTGTTTGGTTCAGGTAAAAATTTGAAGAAAAAAAATCTTATACAGTCGAACCTGGATGAGAGAAAATTCAACGGGCCGGAATCTTTTTCTCGCTTATAGAGGTTTTTCACTTAACCGAGTTTCTCACTTATAGAGGTGCAGGTGCGGGTTTTCTCGCTTATAGAGGTGTACACAAATACAAAGAACAGTGATAGATATGTAGAAGAAAATTTTTTTATATGAATTTGGCAGAGATACTTGTTCATAAAAACAAAACAATTACATATATATTGTTATGCGGATTATTAATAAGTATACTACTGATGATACTTAAAGAAATACGTTACTTTTGTTTGCATTTCTGTTTTCGTATTTTGTACGTGTTTTTCAATTTCATAA
>JAPYZU010001522.1:0-24321 GCA_030523005.1 Tryphoninae sp. B BG-2022a
CTACTATTATATATATATATATATATATATATATATATATATATATATATATGTACGAGTCTCGTATACATATGTATACGTAGTAATACAAGTTTATAGGAGTTCGTTCATTTACCGAGAGAAAAAACAATTATACAACGTTAAGAAAATCTTTGTTCTAATCAAACACGTTTCATTAACGTCAAATACATTTTAATCTCATTAACGCAATACCCAAATTATAAAAAGAGGACGATTCAAATAGAAAACAAAATCAGAAATAAGAAAACTCGATTTGTATATTTGACTGAATCGTTAAGGAGACAGAGATGAATAGGTAACTGCAACGTTCGATTAATGAATGAACGAACACGTACTCTGTTCATAATAAAATAGCTCGTATCTAACGTAGATGAACATTAATGATTTTATGTACAATACAAGTTGTCCATGAAAGAACGATATCCGATATCCTCGCGATTCTTCCCATCGCACGCTTTTCTCCATTCCACTTGTTCTCTAACCACTCCCCTTTCCTCGTCAGTCGATTCTCGATCTTCTTTTTTTTTTCTTGTTCCTGAAGAATTGCTCACGCAACCACTATAAAGTAAGCGAAATTCCAAGGAATTCCGCATAAAGAGTCGTATGGCTATGGCGAGTCGAGTTTAACGAAACTCCATGTGCAGTTTCGTACCTATATATATGCATGTACACGCCTATATATACATATAAATCGCTTGAACACCCGCTAAACCTGCCCTCGCAAAGTTTCCATATATTCAACGCAGCCGGACTTTCCAGATTTCGCACAATACTTCTAAAGAAATACGGCGTACAGCCGCAGCTTGTAACTTTGTTAGTTGATTGGAAAGTTAATTACATGACGTGTTTTCCTTTTTTTTTTTGTTCTTCCCGTCGTTTTCTCGCGAACCATACCGCTTTTTTTTTCTCTGCCCACGTATCTTTTTTTTTTGTTTTTGTAAATGCTACGTATATATGTGTGTATATATCTATACATATATATGTACATGTATCGTCATTGAGACGCGGTGTTGAGAGGATTGGAAATGCTCAGACTGTGCCAAATCCTGTTCGCACCACTGTTTTTCCTTTCTTTCTTTCTTTCTTCGTTTTTTTTCTCTCTCTCTCTTCTTCTTTTTCTCTGTTTTTGCTGTCGAGCGCCATTCTCTCGCACCAACGCACGAGTGTAGTAGTGATTTAACTCCTTTTTTTTGTTTTTTTTTTTGTTTTTTTTTTTTTTTAATTCACGTATCGTGTTTCTGGTACGTGAGCGAATTTCTCAAATAGCGCTCGTTGTTTCTGTTTTTTGCACGCCTCTTGTCTCATACGCCATGGGAGAAAATGAGACGGTGGAAAAAATGGCGGCGCAAATCGGTTCAGCAAAGAGGGGACAGTGTTGTCGTCTCTCCAAGGAAAAGTTGTAAACAGCATGAAGCAAAGATTTTTCGAACGAATACGTCGTTTTTTATACGAAGCGAATTGCAATTGTTTTCTTTGTTTTACAAATTTGTGTAGAAATGTAATTTTAATAATTTTAGTTTTTCTTTTTGATTTTTATTTATTCGAACCCCCCCCCCCCTCCAGCGAGGGTCACGTCCCTTCGCCGTGTCAAGAATATTTGTATAAAAATAGAGACCGAGAATTATACGAGATTATATAGAGAAGTGTGGAGGCGGGAAGGAGAATTCATCGACTCTGCCCTTCTGTCTTTCGTCGTTGGATCATCGCCTATTAGGAGATGCATCGGTGCCTTTGTGTGTATGTATATGTATGTATAATGTGTATAGGGAGGGAGAAACGAGGAAAGAGGGTGGAGAAAGATGAGCGAACGACATAGGTGACGACAGATCGAACCGCGCTTCCGGTGGGACACGTGCTCGACCGGAAGTCACCTACAGTTCTCTCGCTACCACAGAATCCCCCCAAGTCGTGTATTTATGTATATATAGAAATTAGAGACCCCCATGGCGCGTGCCCGACTTGCTTCTGTCTCGATCTCAATTTCCTTCCTCGTCTCTTCCAGCCTTCCTCTTTCTTTTTCTTCCGCTCTTGTCACGCATCGCATCGCGCGCTTTGGTACGGTAAAAGTTGAAAAAAAAAAAATAAAAGAAGATCGTAACGTTGTAAAATACTGCGCGTGCTTTTATAGAAATGAAAACTGCGAGGTCGAATTTTATCACTTTCCTATTCTTTTATTTACATTTTTTTTTTTTCTAGTAAAAGTAGAAATGAAGGGAAAATATTACTTTTCTTTTTTTGCCCTTTTCCACTTTAACGTCAGCGCGTATTCCCTTATCGCGCTTCTTCTTCTCTCTCTCTCTCTCTCTCTCTCTCTCTCTCTCTCTCTCTCTCTCTCTCTACCTCTCTCTCTCTCTTGCTTTTCTCTGACTGAGCGGAATATAGAGACGCCAGTCGTTGCCGAAGAGAACTCGCTAGCCACTTCTTTTACGGGAGAAAAAAGCGATCCTTACAGGGTTCGAGCGGAAGTCGAGGAAAAATGTGGAAAGAAAAAGAGGACGGAAAGCCCTTTTTTTTTTCATGGAAGGGGGAAAAGTCGACGTGTTTCCTGGACGGCGGAGGAGAACGAAATGTGTAGAGCAGCTGAATATATTTGTCGCTCGTGGATACGATGGCAAAGGTCGTCTTGGAAAATTGTAACTCGAGTTTTTTTTCTTTAACGCGACTATTTGTTTATTTATTCATTTATAAAGTATCATTAAGTGGTTAATTGTTAATTGGAAATAAAGAACAATCGTTAAATTCGACAAATTTACTTTTGCCGATGCGAAACAATTGAAACCCGACTGAAAAATATTTTAGCTTCGACGAGAACGCAAAGATGGTCAGTAGGCTGACGCAACACAGGCGGCCATTTTGTCACTCGTCTGACTTTCATTCATCCGTAATGATCTCTCCTAGCGAGATGACGCAATTCTACTCGAAGAAAAAAATTTCCTCCGAACAAAAATTAATTCGTATATCAAACAATAATAATTAATTTTAATAAAAATCAATATTTAACGTACAATAATATTTTCAAAATTCGTATAATTTATTATTAATTCGAGCGACACTATTTTGCAATAAATTCGAGTAATTCACTCACAATTTGTAAAACATAAAGAAATTTTATAACGCGTATTTCCTCTTTTACGAAAGAAACTTTTTTCCGTCCCTCGGTCTTCCTCGAGCCACCCCTCCTCCCGTTTCCGTAATAAGTAAACCTAACCAGGATGTACCGAAGGGCGAGAGTTCTATTTTTAGGATAAAGATCCTCAAAAGTCGCTCGCCGTATATGGCAAACCCGTGGATGCATCTTGAATCTGGAGCTCTCTAGTTTTTGTGACACGTGCCTCTAATAACACAGACGTGTATATCTATATATATGTATACATTTAGCCGAGGGAGGTAATGCATATATATCCAAGCAGAGGCCGGACGTAATTCCCGAGGGGGAAAAAACGCAGCGAGAAGATGCACACGCGCGGTCTGAAGTCACAAGGAAAGAGAGAGAGAGAGAGAGAGAGAGAGAGAGAGAGAGAGAGAGAGAGAGAGAGAGAGAGAGAGAGAGCGACACCGCGGATATCTTTTCTTCCGCTCGTCACGGAAAGAAGAATGAGGCACACGTCGAAAGAGTTATCTCGCTTTTGTACGTAACATACCTAACATCGAGAATATAGGGAGGGAGAGAGGAGTCTTCGTACGTATTTTTGGAACTATCGCAAGAGATATTCTCGTTGAAAATCTGTCTATTAAGATTCGAGAGAGAGAGAGAGCCTCGCTCGTTTTCTTCACCCTCGTTTTCTTACTCCACTTTTGGACGATGTCCCGATCTCACCCGTGAGTTCGTCAACCTTGTGTCCGTTCTTTCCCCCTCAGCACTTATTTATCGCGTCTCGAACAACAATGAACGTCAAATTTCGCCATCTTTACAGACGAAAGAAAATGTTATCGTACGACACTGCACCGAAAAAATTCTCTTTATATTTTCTTTTTCTCGGACATTCGAGGTCTGCTTTATTAGCGAGAGACGTGCTTTCATTTCCGTTCGAGCACGTGCGAGCAAAGGTGTCGGCTCTCGACACCGAATCCATTCATCGATCCATTTCGCGTTTCCCGTCTTTCTCTCTTTCTTTTTTTGTACCGTCTCCTCGTCACATTCCAATTTCGTTCTTTACAAAAAATCTTTCCAATTTCCCGGGGACATTAATCTCCGTGGTCAATGGGAAAAGGGCGCGAACGAGAGACGCGCGATTCACATCGATCTATCGAAGGGATCGAAAAGTTGCGCGCGCAACTTGTCTGCCAACGTTTTCGCTTTGATTTTTATTTTTGTATGTTTTTGGAAAATTTTGAAAATTCATTCGTATTTTCGTTTTCGTACGATCGCACACTCGCGTTATTTATCCGCTCGTTTTTTCAACACAACGTCGATGAAAAAGAGTTTAGCTAGTTTTCGTTAAATACTTGGCTCATTTTCCTTTCGCGCGAAACGTTTCACACGCCGATACATAGAATCGTAATAAGCTTCTCGCGTACATGAAAAAGATAAAATCATCGAGTAGGAAAATCGTCGTAGAATCGCGTGACACGCGAGACCGAGATTGTGTTGCGCTTCACTCGCGTCCCTTTCGCGCTTTGCCCCCGCGAGTAAATTATTTTTAGCGCGTCCTCGAAGCGCAGAGACGCATCATGAAGGAGAATCGTGACTCTTCTCGAGAATGGAGGGAAAGAGAAAAAGACTGAGCGACTCTCTTTCTCTCTCTGAGAGTCGCGATGAGGAAAAGAGAAAGAGAGAGAGGAAGAAAAAGGGGGCGTCAGGAGCAGTTGTGGCGTGCGTACCCGGAGTAAAAGAGAGAAGGAAGGAAGGAAGTGGAAGATAAGACGCGGTGATTGATGGCCGGAGGCTGCGTGCCACTGGTTTTCTACCGCTATCCACTTCTGATGGCTGTTTGGGGGTTGTGCAGCCGCATACAGTCTCGAAAAGAGCAGCAGGCACGAGATCACCGGGATATATATATATATATATATATATATATATATATATATATATAGCGAGTAGACACACATGCGACCCACGAACACCCGTTGCTATAGATCTATCACAGCTATGCGCTATATATACGACGATCCAACACAAGCAACCCGCGTAAAGTTCGAAGAATTTTTGGGGCATCGGGGCAGCCTCAAATGGTTCATGCCGGAGCTAATATTGTCGCGTCCCTTTTATTGCACCGTCGGGAACAAAAGCCCATCGTTATGCGTTCGAATTGTTTTTCCGTTGGCCACAAATTGTATTACAAGAGTTAATGAGCCGTATACGTTATTTTAATCGTATCGTCGTATACGTCTGATATATTTTCGTAAAGTTCAACTTGTGTCCAAAGTTGGAAATACATTTTTTTTTATTAGTTGCGTTCGTGTTTGGTAAATAAATCGAATTTTCGGATTTATATTCATAAAGTTAGAGTTTGAGGCTTTGTTTTTTAAAAAGGGATTTTATAAGGTTTGGAAGGTTAGGAATTTTCGGATTTATATTGATAAAGTTAGAGTTTGAGGCTTTGTTTTTTAAAAAGGAGTTTTATAAGGTTTGAAAAAATGAATAAATGTTTATTTTAGCTGAGGAAATATTACGTGTTATAAGATAGTTGCAATTCGAGCCTCGTTTATTGAAAACTTTGTCGATGATGGAATTTTCCTAAAATCGACGTCACGATCTCTCCGTAATCTTGCCGAGACAGAGAGAGAGAGAGAGAGAGAGAGAGAGTGAGAGAGAGAGAGAGAGAGAGAGAGAGAAAAGTAGGAAGTATCGAAGAAGCACGCGCCGAGACGCTTCGTATCTCGCCATGCAGCGAGGGGGTCGGACTTACGCGGGAAAACGTGTACACCGAAGCTGCTAAAGCAAAGGGAAAGAAATGAAAAAAATATATATATCGAGAAACACGCGCGGCTTGGCACGTGTGCACTTTCCGGATAGCCCCCCGGAAAAGCGAGGAAGAGTAGGAGGAGGAGGAGGAGGAGGAGGAGAAAAGGGAAAGAAAAAGGGCAGAGGGTGTCCGAACAGCAGCAGCAAGGGTACGTGGGGAGATTTACCATCGTGAACTGCAGTCACTTTGACTGTGGTGGGGAGGGCACGGGGCCCTCTCCCTCTTTCGCTCCTCGCAGGGGCACGTTCGTAGGTGCAGGACGAGAAGTGGCCCCGTAGCTTGGGACCCTTGTTCAGTCGCACCCACGCGTTCGTCCTACGAACAACGCGAGTTTAACAAATTTTTACGTCTCTCTGTCTTGTCTGTTTCTAAACGAAGTTTTATTTCAATTATTCGAAATAAGAAATGGCGGTGAAAATAGTAAAGCGTAATTCGTTATCAAAATTATCATCGATAATTCGATCGAATAAAGTATCTGGTTACGAGAAACGTGTCTCGCGTTGCGACAATTTTATTCCATTCGACGAAGGATAAGAGTTGAAGAAAATCGAGAACATCGAGTGCATCGAGAACGGATACGCGAGGATTGAAAGAAAATTGGAAGACGATAAGAAGATTTGTGAGACGCGTATTCGGGATTAGATATATTTTTCGGTTTCAGTCGGTTAACGGAACTCGAAAGGAACGGACGTTGAACGTTCGCGGTAATTTCATCGTTAGTGTAACTTTATTTATATTTCTTCACTCTTGACTCGCTCACCGGAAGTGAACGGTCATTCCGATCAAGGGCCTAACGATCCGATCAAGAGGAAGAAGAGTGCGGCAATGGCGGGAAAATAAATCGTCCATCCATCGGATTCCAGAAGCATTCGAGCGCGAAAGTTTTGCCGCCAACGCGAGTTCTCACCGACGCCCTTCTTCTTCCCTTTTGCTCAATGGAAACGTCGTACCAGGTCTAGAATAGAGCGCGCAGCTTTTCTTTGCGTTCGAGATCGTTACCTTTGCACTCTTGGGGCCGAGAACACGCGCGGTTTCTCGGCAACATAACGAAGGGAGGGGGATGCAAGCTTGACTAATCGCTCGAGGCGCCCTTTTCCATTCAGGTAGGCACAGAAGTTCGAACCTTTCTCTCTTGGCCAAAAATCATCCCTGCTTTAACGCAGGCTCGTATAGGAAAAGGTCCTTCCCTCGAACCTACCCCCACTTTCTTTAGCGATGCTTCCTCGACCCTTCGAAGACCTGGAAGAATAAGATCCTTGCAGATTTCCTCATCGTCATCGTGAAATGGTCAAAACCAAGATACTTCTCTCCTTCTCTCTCTCTCTCTCGTGGTTTACTCATCCCTAACTCCGTTCTCCCTTTGCAATCATCGGCTGACGAGCACTTGGCCCTTAAGAATGTCAGCAGTGTGCGCAAACAACGTTCAATGTTAGCTAAAAATTAAAAGACGTTTACGGTAGATAAATATGAAAACTTTTTACCCCCTTGATACAGTAAATAAAAAACATGAACTTTCCAAATGTTTTGAGACTAATGATCGTTTGAAATATTTTCAGCTCAAAAAATAAGGTACACTTTATTTTATCGGACAATAATTTGTTATGAATTTGTCCTCGCTCGATTCTCACCCTTTGAGATTCAAGTCCGTGACTCATCGAATAATTCAACAACGACTAAAATCCAATAAATCTGATTGTTTCCTAATCGTTTCTTGCATTTTATTTTTTCAGATCCCGCTGTAAGACTCGACCTGGTTGAACAATTGCCTCACGTTGCAATGATTTGTCAAGAGGCACCCGATCGACTCGGTGACGTTTTACCCCGTCATTTGATACAAATCATTAGCACGTTTCTTCGTGACATCGATCAGCAAGTGAGTTCGAGAACATCTGGACAAATTTTCAATCAATCTTCATAATTAATTCAACACAATTTATCGTTATTACCAGCATTATTTTTTAAATTTCTTTTTTCACCACGGTTTCGTTCGAATCGATGGAGTGAGTTAGAGATGAAATATCTCAAAAACATCTAGAGCGTAGCTAATTTAAAAAAAAAACGTTCTATTTTTCCGTGCTTCAAGGTGAGACAGTCAACCCACGCGGCATTGTTGGCTCTGATCGACCGTGGGCTTCTCGACAAAGATTCGGCAGAATACGTTGTCGCACCCACCCTTCTGAGGATGAGCCAGCAAACTGATAGACTGGAGCTCTTCACCCTCGCAATTGACGTAAGTCTTCCACGATGATAATTTCGTAAATAAAAGCTATAAATGATTTATTCCAAACACGAGAGTAATCGAGGAAATTTAATGTCGTCAATTTCAAAATTTCACGATACATGCTTCTAGAACATATTTGTATCACGAAGTAGAATTTAATCCAAAATGAAGTACATTGTCGAAAGCGTTTGTTAGAACACGAGGATAGAGAAGGAATGAAAACGTATTCCGCTTGAAAGACATGGGTAGTGAGATGTCCTTGGGCAATTTGCGTCTCACTACCTTGTCTTTCATGTGGCGTTCGTTGAGCTACTTCATCGATCGTTATATCAATAATTATCTCCTCAAAATTCTTCGTTGCAATACAATTGCAAAGGTGTCAATAGGTTTATTATGTTTCTCTATGCATGCATTCGTAGATGAAAGAAAAGGGAGAAAGGGGGATGAAAAAAACAAAGATGGAAGTGTTTAGAAGAAAGGGGCATGCTTTTACCATCAAAGTTGGTTTGTCATAGAGATCGCCTATCACAGCCAGCTTTGATGAGCAAAATTGTGCCCACTGTCGACCAGGGTGTTAAGCGGAAACGAGGGTCGAAGAGGGAAAGAAAAGCGAATAGCGACGCATCGGCAACGCATCGAGGATTCGAACGACACTGTTTTATTTTTCCGCGGTCCGAAACATCAAATTGGTTGTGAAATGTTTGCGTATCATATCACAGCCACTTTGATGAGCTCGGCTCGTAGAATGTATCAACGCTCGCGAGAAGGAAGACCTAAGCGATTCTTCGTTATTCTTATTTCTGTATTTTCTATTTTCTCGATTGTATTCGAGCTAAAGAATATCAAGGAATTGTCAACTTTTACCGAGATTCGTCTATTTACGTTTAGGGGAATTCAAAAACGCGATCCAATCGTCAAATTGGTTGTGACGTGTTGCTTTATGATTTCATATCACAGCCATTTTTGACAAATTGGATCGCCGTTTTTTACATCTCGCATCAAGGACTGATACGATCGAAAAAAGTGCGGGAAAAGCGAAAAGGACGAGGTAAAAAGAGTGAGAGAAAACGCGCGCGAGAAAAAGAACGTGGTGACTGCGTCTCTCACAGAGTGGCTGTCATATGCAGATTTTATTGTGTTCATATCACAGCCAGCTTTGATGAGCGCCGCGGCATCAGAAAAACAATTTTCATCGACTTCGCGTGCAACATGCGGGCCTTCCGATGCAACGGGTCGACGAGTCTACAGTGTTTCGAAGGATGGACAGTCGATCGTTCGATGAGAGTAAAGGAAGACTCATTAAATTAACGAGCTTCGTCAATGGGACGATGGGACGTTTAAAACTCTATGTGACATTGCATTTAAGTTATACTTTAATATCTCTGATAGATTCCTCTTTCGGTTTCCGATACACCCTGGCTGTGTTAGAACTCCTTTGCGATAAATGGCTCAGATTCTGGATGTCGTGAATTATTTACTTTTTTTATCGACGTATTATTTAAGGATAAAATACAAAAATGACGATCCAAAACAGAGACATTTATCGTAACTTAAGATTGTATTATTTTTCACGATGCGTATATTTTGGAGCTTTTCGAGAATATCTCGAATCTAAAAATCGGCTGTACCTCCCGTCAGAGTGGTTGTGATGTGGTGACTTTGTACTCATATCACAGCCAGCTTTGATGAGCGGTACGGATCGATAATATCATCCGGTCGATTGGGTGAGTTAAGATCGTTTGTACGATGCTAATTATATCTTATCTTATTTTCACGTTTATAATGTTCATAGTATACATAATGTGGTCGTATTAAAATTCAAGGTAAAACAGAGATTTCATGCTGGATTTTTATTTTTATTCTTCCGCAGGGTATGGGCAAAGTTGCTCGGATTCTTGGCGAGGAAACGGCCGAGAGGCTTTTCCTGAACAGATACTTGGCACTGTGTAAACATCCAAATTTCTTCGTAAGAAAATTGTGCGCCATAAGATTGGGCGAATTTAGCGCTGCCATGAGAAAGGAAATCGTTTATGAAAAATTGGTGAGTTCTTTAATTTTATAGGATGTATTTTATATTGTACATTGAAATAAATTGAGATTTTTTTTTAAAGATTCCAATTTACATCAGGCTTTGCGAAGATGCCGTATGGACCGTGAGGAAATCATGCATCGATGTTATGGTCTCTTTCGCATCTTGCGTTTCGCTACAACATCGTCGAGAAATCCTGTCCGAGTTGCTGGCAAATTTTCTCACCGATGATTCAAAATGGGTCAAGTCAGCGGCATGCCAAATTCTCGGACCTTTTATATCGACCTTCGCTAAGCAATTCACCGGTTTCTCGTACAACCAGTACGGAGAACTCGTACTTACGGATCAACATGGTACCGAGCTCAGGTATAACGTGTATGTATTGCGCATGGATTTTTCGTCATCTAACCAATTTATTTTCCTCGCATCATTTTCGCTCTAACGCTGGCATTATTAATAGAGTGAATGTTTCCAGTCTTTTAGCTTCATTTTAACTTGCATTATCTTGATTAAGCAAATTATTCTTGGTTAATTGAAGATCGATTGACTAATCGAATTATGTTCATTTGTTATCTATGAAAAGATTTTGTGGGCATGAAAAAAACGTATGGTAACGAATGTAAAAAAACAGCTTTCAATCTCATAAATTCTTGATGCACCGACGATACTTGAGACATTCACCTTGTTGTATTGCTATGTATATATATAATCAAAAAACGCTTTGTTGGCGGCTTACTCGTCTCCAGTTTCTTTTCTTTCCGCTTCACCTTTGTCTGTGGCCGATCGCCGCGCCGACACTTACTTTTACGCTGTATTTTCACGATGCGACACATCGCTGTCGTGTTTTCACAAAGAATCACCGATATCACCGAGTGTTACACCTTCAACTCACGATCTTCAATGCTAGAATCGTGACGATCTTTGTGCCTTACCGCACAAACATATTACGCATTCGCTCGCTCGACGGAAGGAAAAAAACTCGTTTATTCCGATTTTGCGTTGTACATTTTTGTGCGAAACTTAGCTTTGAGCAAGTCGGCTGTTTTTGACACGTTTCATGCTTGAAGAAAATTCTTTGTCTCTATGCGACGATTGAGCTCATAAATGCGAAGAAAAACAATGAAATTTCAAAGCGCTTTCATTAATTTTTCTGGGCCAATGTTTTTCTTAGTAATTGTCACATTGCTTCGAAAAAATTGCATGCGTTATCTGGACGTGAGATGTTTTGATTGCTCGATTCAAGCTTATATAACTTATTCGTTATACTAAAATTTTGTTGTTTCCTCTCATACAGATTAACTTTCGGCGGTTCGGCCGAGCCACCTCTCTGCAAAGCCGTGATAACGGGCGGTCAAATAGTGAATTTTTACGAAGAGGAAGCCAATGTAAATTCGAAAATAAGGCGAGATCCTCTTCCGCGAGGGACCGACACGAACAAAGAGAACGTTCCCATTAACCATAGCACCAACAAGCAATGGAACATCTCCAATCCATTGGACGACGATGATTGCGAGAAGGATGCGACGATAATACACGATTACGATGAATTCAATCCATTCCGGTATTATTACATACCACCCAATTTACCGCTCGACTCGGAACTCGTGCAGGCCGCGATAGTCGAGTCAACATCGAAATCGCCGAGTGAGGAGACTCAGCAGACAGTTGAAGAGCCGGAGAAGACAACCGTGGAAAATGAAGAACAAGAGAACCAAGACGAGATAGGAGAGGACGACGCGAAACAAGACTGTGCAACTTGTGACATTATTTGTAATAAACAATGTTTAAGCTTTTATCGGGACGAACCAGAAGCACCTTTGTGCGACAAGATGGAAAGGTTTGAACAGCAAATGGGGGATATAAGAGATAGACTCCGTAAAGAAGTGCGCCTCAAGAGAGCACCGCAGACCATAGTGCCTCACGTGCTTGTGGATTTTTTCGTCTCGATGGCCGAGCCCTGCGGGATGTTATTCGGTGTCGAGGTATTGCAACATTGCGCCTTCAGTTTTCCTGCCGTTGCGCTCACCCTCGGACGCGAAAATTGGCCTCTCTTGAAGCCAGCTTACGCGGAATTGGCCGAAGCGCGTGAGTACAGGGTACGAAGAACAATGGCATCGAGCATACACGAATTCGCCATGATACTCGGCGAGGATCTTGCGGCGCGAGATTTATTGCCTATCTACGAAGGTTTCATCAAAGACCTCGACGAGGTCAGAATCGGCGCGCTTAAGCATCTCACGACGTTTGTCAAAGTACTCAGACCAGCCGATAGACGACTATTTTTACCGAGGCTAAAGGCTTTTCTTATGTTGGACAACGAGGGAAACTGGCGCTTTCGTGAGGAAGTCGCGCGTCGACTTCTCGAAGCTATACCACTTTTCGTGCCGTCCGATGTCACTGATCACATAGCTCAACCCCTTGCGTTTCCGTTACTCATCGACAAAGTTGCTGCTGTCCGACACACGGCTCTCGCACTGGTAAGTCTTTACGTTTACTTCAATGAGTAAAACATATAATTCTTATACCACTTTTCATATTGTTCGAGAAGACATATTTAACTTTTATCAAATCTTTACAGATGACTCAAATAATAGCTTATCTATCTGCCAACGAAAGTCTTGTTGCCCGCATTATTGGAGACCTCAGGTATTTTTTGACTTCGGAGTCGAGTAAATGGACAAGCCGCCAAACTTTCGCTCTGTTATGCTCATCGCTTCTCAGCAAGGATGCAGTGAGCGCTGAAATATTTGGTACATACCTATTGCCGGGCCTGCTCGATCTATCGTCGGACGTCGTACCAAACGTGAGACTCGCCGTAGTTACGGCGCTCTCTCGACACGTGGTGAACATTCTCGGTTAGTACATAGTTTCACTTTGATGTTTCTTTTTTTTTAAATATCTAATATATTTACATTTTGATGGAGAACAATGATAACGATGTTGCTCATCTATAAACTTACGTTCGTATTTGATTGCAGATTACTTAGGAGCCGTTGAAGCAGAAAAAGTTAATCAGAAATTGATACAGATGAGGAGAGATCCAGATCGCGACGTCCGGATAGTCGCCGGTGGCATAGCTGGAAAATATTATCCTCAGGGCTCCGAGTGGAAAGTGCCTGCAGTCGAGCCAAAATTTTCCTGGTAATCGACAAGACGAACAGACAACGAGCCTAGATAATTTTCGTTTATTTTTTTTGTCTTCTCTCGTTATCTCGTGACTTCGGTGCGGCAATGTAAAATTCTTACACGAAGCACAAAAGTGCAAGAGCGCGGGAAGGGGGGGGGGCAAAGAGATTCACAAATTCTGCGTCTGTGAGTGAATGCAGTTTGTGTATATCGAACGAAAAGACTTAGAAACACGTAGAACATAAAGAATGGCGAATGAATGTCTTCGATGCATCGACACCGAAATAACTAGGTAAGGAATAATAAGCTCAAGTTCATTTTAATTTTTTTAATCGTTCTATTCGGCAAGTCCAGTCCAACGAAGCAAGAGTGAAGAATTATACGCGATTTTATACTGCCTAAAAAAATGTTAAGAAACCTTTTTTGACGATGAACAGAATAGCACACTCTTCGACTACGAACTACTAATCGTCGAAAATATTTTCTCGTCGGCGGACTTTCCCGCTTTTCGACAGATCTACCCCCTTCCCCGTGATAAAAAGGCGATCTGAAACGAGTGCGCGATTCACCAAACACGAAAGTTTTACGTGTATGGGACTAATCCTGGCGTACTCTACAATCGGCTGTGTAGAATAAAGAAAAGAGAACTTCTCGCAACCTAAATATATTGCACCGGCTTTGTACCACGCATAATAAGTTTCATATCCTTCAATTTTCCTTTTTCGTTTGTTTTTTTTTTTTTCTTTATTTTTTTAATAATTGCTCGATCGAATCTTCGCGTCTCATCATGGTTGAAGGGAAAAAACGAAATTCCGTGATATTCAAGAGGAGGGAGGCCTTAATAACATTCGATGTACAAAATACAAACAATACGCACCTACTCCCTCGTTCTTCACGATACCGTTCATCAACAGAATATAAAAACTGCGATACGAAATCAATAAAACAAACGAACAAAACTTCGTTCGATTTCAGTGACGTTATCGAAGCTCAATATCGTAATCAAATATCTCGCACAGCCCCCCTCCCCCCGCGTCGACGCGATGCATTTCTTCGTTTCTTTTATTTTTATTTTTTCTTAAGCTTTGCGAAACGAGTCGTCCCCACGCGTGTCGTCCGTATAGTCGACTTTTACTACGCCAATTTGTGTAACGTTAATGTTTAAGTAGTCATTAAGTAGCGAGGAGTGAATGTAACGAAGCGCAACGTCATCTTCGCGCGTTCCGAAAGATTTAACAAACAAAATGTGGAACTTCTAAAACCTCTGCCTACCTGTATATTGAATACCTATATTTACGCTAATGATAACACTATTAATATTAATAATATTGTACAATACGAGACTAAGGCAAACAAAAAAAAAACAATACGATACAAGACAACATCGAGAGAAGAACATTTTTCGAGGAGTGCATAAGTTCGTAACAAACGAATCATTATTAATCGGTTGTACGTAAGTCCAAGGTGAAAATATGTTTTACCCAAGTCACCCTAAAAATGGTTTTCAATCGAATTATAATCGACGATCTCTAATCATATGTAAGGTTGTTATTACAAGAAAAAAAAGGAAATGCGCCGATTGATACGCGCAGTAGGCTCTCCATTAATTTTCTTTGTTCTTTTTTTTCTATCAGCACTCGTTAATTGTGAATATACGCGCCGACAAAGCGAAATCATTGTTTGAGATACTATTGTGTATGATACATTATGTATTTGCTAAAGGAGACGAAGGAAAGCAAGAAATGAACTTGAAGTCATTTGTTATCATTTGTATTTTTGTTTTTTATTTTTACTTAGCTAAATATGCCGAGAAATTTGCCTGGTGCGCAAGCTGGAAGCTGACATGCTTTCTCTTCCATTTCCGTTTCCGCCGTCGAACAATCTCGTATACAGTGTCGCCAACGAATCTGTCTACCTCGACCGCACGTAACACTGCAGCTACTCCAATCCGTCCATCGATCCCACTTTCGACGAGATTTTCTCTTTCGACGCACTTTTTTCCCGCATGATCGATCGCGAAGATTTTTGCGCGAGCCGCTGCGAGATGACTTGATGTTAGATGAAGCGGGTGCCTTATTACAAAGTTCCCGACGCCTCTAATAAATCAATATAGAAAACGGATCTCAGAAAAGTGTTCCTCGAAACTTATGTAGCTTACTCGTGCTATTTCATTGCTCGAATGTAACGCGTTTTATTTCTCTCAGTAATCAAAAGAATGGTCTATGCGTGTATAGATAAACCACGTTTAAAAGCGTCGAGACGAAGACTAAAATCTCACCGAAGCATTGAATGCCTTTGGCGTCGATTTGTGGGCACTTATGAGGCTCGTCCTTTGTACAGACTTCGATGGTGCGTCGGTACTTCGAACGACCATCCTCGTGCTGGACAACGTCTCAGACACTCGAGATTCTTTCGCATGCCCATCACCAGTAGCCTCGTTCATACAGCCTCGTAGTTCATTCGCCTCGCGATATGCAACCAAACAAGCGATTTTATAATTCGAAGGAACACCGTCAAACCAAATTCGGGTTATTACGAAGATACTTTGTCAAGAAGCTCCCGAGCCAGCTGCTTGATATCTCCAATTGGTCCAACTGCTTTTCGATCGAGCAAATTTTGCGAGGTAAGATTCTGTTCGCCATTAGTTTCACGAACGTTTTCGTAGTACTTAAGTTCCTGAAGAGCGTCCCGTTTCGCACGAGCTCTCGCGTCCGCTGTCTCATAATTTCCAGCAGAAAATCCTGAAAAATCTTCAGGTTCTCGAAGATTTCTTCGTGCCTCGAATCGATAGTTATCTACATCCTCGTCTTCGTACTCGCGTCTGCGTCTTCCATCATGAGGTGATATAACATCCGGTTCTTCCATTTCATAAAAGTTACTTCTAATGTCATCGTAACTTGCTCTTTTTGTTTTTGAATTTTTCGACTTGGTGCGATGCTTCTTATTTTTCTTTTTTTTCCCTCTATGCTTTTTTCTGTGTTTACGATTGCCGTGGCCTTTGCGACCAGGCTGTTTTCTATCTCCCTCCTCGAAGGCAGACTGCCTTTTGTCTCTGACTGTCTCTTCGGCTTGATTTTCAGCATCGATTTCGCTCTTGAATGGCACCCCGTTATCGCTTCTCGCATATTCGTCCATAGTTCCGTAATCCACTTTAGAGAGAACTGAATCAATGAATCTGTTGTCTTCCGCATACGGTTCATCCGCCGTTCTGCTGATATCAGCCTCGTTTGCATATGAAGCGTCGGGAGCTTCTGGATTCACAAAAGCATCCCCGAATCTCTTAGTCCTTATCAGCTGTACTAGCCGAGACGGATGCTCGGAATCCTCAATGATATCTGCATATATATCATCCAATCCGTTTCTTGAATTTGAATTGTCATCCCTCAGGTAGGAAATGGTCGATGCAAATGTATTAGGGAATGAATCAACATCGGATGGATTACCTGTTGATTTCTCAACATCTTTTAAATCGTCTTTCGAAGTAGATCCCTCATCCTTGAGATATGTTATAGATACAGATTTTTGATTCTCCATGAAAACATCTTTGCTGGTGACACGTTCTTCATTCCTTTTGTCTATTTCGTTGTCCATTTCAATTTTATCATTAGCAACTTCTCGTTTCAATCTCGGTTTACTCGAAATGTTATCTTGTGATCTTTGAGCCTGAATCTCCAAAGCACTTGGAGGAAAGGAATCCTCCAAATCTTGAAGATAAGTCGCTTCTCTAGATGACATTATAGATTGATTTTCGTCACAATCCGATTGACAATCACGTTTAAACCGTTTATGAAGGTCACCTTCTATCTGTTCGGATTCGTTCAAGATTGCTGGTCCATCGAAATTTAATAAAGATTTATTCTCTGGTCTCTCGTCTTCCTTCAGCCCTCTTCTCTTACGAATCGTCTGCCCAACCAAAGTCTCAATGTCCATCGGGTTTCTTCTCTGTTCCGTAGAGCCAAATAATTTCTGGAGATCGTTCACGAGTCCCGGACGACCTTCTGTTGTAATACTCGAATGCTCTTGACTAATAGTCTCATTGTCAATTGTACCTTGTAAAGTCGATGAAGCATATTTTGACCACGTTGACATGTTCATAGACTGTGTGCTAAGTAATGTCGTCTCTTCCTGTTTACTAGAAGAATCGCCTGAGATGTTCAGAGTTTGATTAGCACGTTGATCATACTTAGTTGTGGTTTCAACATTAATATTAAAAGTCGTATTCTCCATCGCAAAGGAAGATATATTTCTCCTTTCATTGGAATTCCCGTGTTTAGACGAAATGTTGAAGATCCGATGAGAATTAGTAGTACAATTGTGAAAATTAAGACTCAAGATTGAATCCTTTATGGTCGATACTGACTCGATCTCTTCGTTAGTTAAAAAACGACTAGCCGTAGAACGTGGAGTCGCTGTCTCGTTCAGTGACCATGGAATAGTAGCGACCAACTTCGTCCTGTCGACAGAATCAGCCAGAAATTTCGATCTTCTATTTCTTCCTGCGGAAAGATCCGGGAGAGCTGGCTGATGATGATGTATCTTAGGATGTTTTCGATGATGACGATGACGATGATGCGAGTGAACAGCTCGATGTTTCTTGCTGTCGACGAGTTGAGGAAGAACCAAGAAGAAACCGAAAATCCAGAGGAACGTCCACACCCGCGGAATCACCATAACCCAGTGAGCTTGCCACACCGTTGATAACACGGCAATGAGACAATGTAAAAAGACGCATCGAACAAACAATTCTTATTTGCGATTTTATAACTTCTGAAAATTGTCATTTGGGCGATATTCCTTCGCGAGATGACATCTTCCACAAACAACTGTCATCAGTCGTGCAGTTTCATCATGAAGACAGCTGCGAAAGGTCAAATTTTTGTCTTCCGTTTATAAACAAATTTTTATATTGAAAAGCTTCTATTAAATATTGCGCAATTGGTATTTTTATTACTTACCCATCCTCGTAGCATCAAAAACCAACGTTTTTGTAGATATCCAACGACGACTATTCCGATATTCGAACAACCGCAACATAAAAGGTGTTATGTTTATGTATAATATCCAATTGAGTCAATCAGTTTTTTTCATAACTTGCGATCGACGTTGTTTCGTTTCGCGATTTAGAATATACAAGCATTATCAACAGGAAAGAACGCAGAACACCCCGAGATCAAATCAAAAATTTGATAGATTTTACATAAGGTATTTAAACAAAGTGTTTTATTGATTCATTTGTCGAATAAATAATCGCCTCGTTAGATTGCGACTCGCGACTGAAGAAACAGAAATAGAACAAAAAAAAACAAAAAAAAACAAAATTGCAATCGCCAAATCGAGCCAACGAGGACATTTCATTGTTCTATTGTTGCGAGTGGGCGGATGCGAGAGTGACATATTTTTTCGAGATGCATTCTCTCGTCTACCGTTTCAGATCGCAGATTCAGCTTCCTCGGTTTCGCTCGGTTCCGTAGTATCGCTTTTGGATCTGAAATAAATCATCAATTGAAGCTCGTTGTCACCTTTTTTAATGAAACCGAAAAAAAAGAAGAAACTTTGTAACGTTGGCCTCGTTTTTTCATTTATCTCGCACAGGGAAGATGGGAATATACATTCAATCAAATTGTTTTCATATTATATAATATAAATTTATGTTACATCGTTATTATATTTATCACATCGCGGTGATCAACGGACGAGAAGAAATCGTTTTAAGCCCTTTCTTTTTTTCTTCTAATTTATGTATACAACCGATCTTCCCTGGCAGGAGAACCAGGTTAATCAGGCAAAGGGGGAGGAGAAGAAAATAATAATGAAAATTATATATATGTATGTATATGTATATATACATATATACATACACATATACGAGTAGATAGACGAAAGATCCTTGGCCCAGGTCTCGAAAAAGTATGTCGTTTGTAAGAGCGGTTTAAAGAAAACAAAAACAAAAAGAAACATATTACGAAAGAAAAATGAAAGTGTATACAGAAACATTCCAAGCACAGGGTCACGATAATGATACAATCTCTCTCCGTATCGCGTTGATTTTTCATTTTTTTCTTTTTTTTTCTTTTTTATTAACGTGCAAAAATTACGGCCATTCCATTCTCTACTCTCGCACTCGTCTTTTCTTTTCTTTCTTCGATTACTTATTTTATATTTCTACAACGATTACGAATGAATCTTAGTGAATGGCAACAATTGGAGGGGGCTAGAGAGAGGATTTGTTTTGTTTTAAGGGCGGGGTCGGCCCGGTTGGATGATGTGGACGAATGCAAAATTACACAAGTTATCGTAAACAAAGAGGTATTGCGTGGATTACACAAATTCCGACGTATTTCATCGTCAACCTTTCCCCTCTCATACTTTCACACTAATATTATTCCTTCCGGATTTCTATCACGCTGGGTACTACGAGATGGTTTTCTTTTTTTTCATTTTCTTCATTCAAATTTTCGTCCTACAGTGAAATATATCATAGGTGCGAAAAGGGCCGGGGCGGGGGGGGGGGCACATTTCCTACATAGATATATACCATAACTATTTCGAGTCGCGAGCTCGTTATCATTTAATCGATAGAGAAGAGGATTCATCTCTCTTATTTTTTCCCCTTTTGACTATTATTCGTACAAGATAATATTCACCTCCGTAACTATTTATTAAATATTGTCGATCGTTAAAAAAAAAACAAAAAAGAAAGAATAATGAAATTTTTGCTGTCCGATGGCAATAGAATGCCCCCTTCAGTTTTGAGTTATAAGTAGTTTCAAGGTTTCGGTACTTTGTTTTTCTTTCGATTTTCCTCTTTTTTTTCTGTTATCGTCTCACTTGGTTTATTTCTTGTTTTTTTTTTGTACGCGTAGGCACTTTGCTATGTTTCATTGCGGCAAGTTAATTAACATTTGTATTAAAACGTGTAGTATATTAATTATTATACCGTGAACCGCAGAGTACAAAGGAAATATAGCATCGACCGTAGTTCAAACTCTTTCTCTCGCTCGCTCTCTTCCGTTCGCGTAATTTTCTTTTTTCTCATTTCCATCCGACCGTCTCTCGTTTGCGATTTGTTTCTTGTCTCGTTTCAATTGTTCTTTTTCGTCTTCATTGAGGTCTTGACTGTTCATGCACTCGTAATTTCTCACACTCTTGACTGTTTCACTCGCTCCTTTTAGTCGTGCACTCGTACACGCGTTCGCGCATTATACGGTTTCTTTTTTTTTCCTCTGTCTTGGAACTTTTTCATTAGCACCGTGTCTTCTTGAAACTCCTGACAAATTGTACGGGAGAATTTTTGTTTCGTTCAACGATCGTCTCAAGATTCGCAAATATATGGCTTGTTCAAATTTTCTCTTCACCTCTTTCCTTTCTCTCTCGTCCCTCGTCTCTATTATGATCGCGAAGAAGACGAGCTCTCGTTGCTCTATATTCCTCGTATTATATCGTTAAACCGACTCACTCTCTCTCTCTCACAATTGCGCGAATAAGAAACATCTCTTTCACAGACTATTATGAATGAATACTCGTGTCGGGAATGACCTACCGGTTTGTGAATCAAGAGTGTCAGATACTTCGATATTTTTATTTAACGATAACGATGATAATTAACGATCATTATTAAAAGTGTGTAGTTTCGAATAACGCTTTAAGAGGAATGCAGAATTGTATCGGCCATTGAAAACCGATAGACTCCGAACACGATTGCATTATATTCAATCGTGATATCGACGGTAGAGTTAAATATTTCAAAAAATCACAATGATGATAAAAAAAATTACGTATTCCTAGTAGATCATCTGTTCTAGACAGTATCGTTTTACAGGTGAAAAATCTTCAGTAAAAAATGCTCGCCGTAACGTGTCAACAATACAGATACTTCAATTAGGAAAATATACACGACAACTCGCATAGAAAAATGTACATGAAACGAAATACTTTATAAGCAACATGTATTTCACATGTACAACTTCTATATATCGATCTTGTATATAATAGGGTTTGTATAATCGACTCGAGACGGCATTTCAATCCAAATGTGAAAGAAGTATCTGACTCCCGTTTTCACTAATATGTATACTCAATACGTGTTTATAATGAGAAACTGGACTTGAACAATACATATCGCCAGATTTCCTATCCTTTCCTCTCCCATAGGTGTAAAGTTATTGTTTTCTTTACCTTAAAAAACCCTCCCTCTACTCGTAAAACCGTTTTTTTTTTTTTTTCGTTTTATCATACTCAGTCTTTCTAACGGTTAGTCGGGTAAGTGTATACGTGCTGCGGGACATTGAGACAACGCGAGACTATTTCTTTCTTCCGTTTCTTTTCGTCGTCCGTGTTTATCCGATCGAAAATTTATAAATTTGTTTTTATTGTACAAACGAATGTGTGCAATCTTTCGATGTGACGAAGAAGAAAAAACATTAAATCTATAATGGGCCAAGTGGAATTTGTATCGGTACATTGCTCGTTTCAGCGTTTGTCAGGAATGTGTTCGTTTAATAGTGCGAGAAGGTTCCGATCGTTTATAGCGATTCCAGGTCGTGTTATCGCGTCGTCCGTGATAACCGCGATAATGCTAAAATAAAAAATCGAACACCCGAGTTTATTTCCGAAGCGTTTTGAAAACCAACGCGGTCTTCTAATCTTCCGGCAACTACCCTGCGCGCTAATTTCTCGAACTGTGTCGAGACAAAGAATCATTTTTCTCCGTATGCTGTGGTTAAATCAGTTTCTTTAGGCCTAGAACGCCTATACGCAATCGATAAACTTCCTAATATAATCACGTAATTTGTTTTGCTCTAGTTTCTAAGTCAATGCTTTTGATACCCTGAACATTAATATTCGTAATTCTAATTTACTTTAAATGTTCATTGTTTTGTTTGTCGCGAAACTAACGCGCATATTCCCGTTTCCCTTCTAATTAACCCGCCTTGTTTGCCGGTGGACACATTTTTTTAATTTGAAAAAATCGGTCTCGTTGCTTTTTGTTTGCAACCCTTCACACGCGATCGCATTCGATCGCCCGGAGAATATTGCCAACATTATTGACTGATTGTTGTTTGTTTTAAAAATTCATCCAAATTCTACGCTCATTGGGCAATACTCTCAAATCACTCGTGGAGTCTTCGATAACAAAAAAAATAGTCTCAATCGCGATCGCGTCTCTTCCATCCTCAACACTAAACCCAATCGGAATATCGTTTCAAAAGAAATGAAAAAGCTCTTTCGGCGTCCTACTGACATTCGTCTCAAGGAGGGGTGGGAATCACAATATAAAAATACAAATACGAAGTTTCCCTTCACTTTCTTTTTCTCGGCTGTCGCTAGTTCTTTTCGTTCGCCCCCTCCCCCCAACCTGCTTGAGAGTTTCTATCCCTTGTGCTCTCACATTATAACCACGCTACAAATTCGTCTAGCATCGTCAAAACTGTTACTACCAAAATTCTTTTTTGTCCTCTGCTTTTCTATCATCGTATAATGAACGATTAGTGTCTTTTCTTCGTTCGTTCTCTTTCTCTCTCTCTCTTATTAATTGTTTGTTTGTTTTAAGGGGGTCTCGGAGGGGAAGTAACTGCGAGCAATGTGAAATTCGTTCGATATCGTGTGCCGTCGCCGCGTTCTCGTCACTTAGCCGCGCATGTAGAGATACCCGCAGAGCGCAATAACACCTCCACCGATAATCGCGGTACCTATTCCTATTGTAACGGGCTTGAATAATGACCTCTTGAGCTTCTGCCACTCTTCCGACTGCTTCTGTCGTCTCTTCATCTCGCGCACCTGAGCAGCAAGGCGATCCTTTTTCTCCTGATGACGATGACGCAATTCGCTCTTCCTGCAATTAGTCGCGATGAAAATTACGTTATTGATTGTTTCTCGGTAAGTCGGACATATACGAGAATAAAGATGATTGAGAGAATATGTGGGAAGTGGTACTCACGCGTCTGGACTGGACGGTGGGCTGATTGTCTGGAAAGAATTATCACCGTCACCCGACGATTCACTCGGCACCGCAACACTATCGACACCGTGCTCATGCAAATTATTGGGAATCGAGTGCGAGTTCGAAGGTGGTGGACTCGTGCTCGGTTCTGTGTTTGTCGGTGGTTCACGCGGCAATGGTTTGTCAGGTGGACCTCCTTCATCTGAAACACAATAAATGACGAATTAAGACGTATATTCATTTAATTTGAACCGTCCAAAAACTTGACAACAAAAATTGACGTACCATTTTCGGTCGGACTGGGCGTCAAATCCGATATTAAACTGCGCGTGAGAGATTCCCCTCTGGGTGGCGGAAGAGGCGGAGGCTCGTCATCCTCTTCCAAGGACGAATTACTCACGTTGTTCACAACGTCATAGTGATTCGTCACTGCGATGTCGTTATTGTCCACATTCTGAAAAGACGCAATCCGCATATGGGAAACAGTTAAGAACAACATATTCCAATCTTATGTCGAGTCACAGCAGTACAATGCTATTAGAAACACGCGCAGAGAAAGAGATAGAGAGGAAGAGCAAACAAAAAAAAACTAAATATCTTCAATCGACAAGATTTCATAACAGCAATTGACACGATCACGGTCGTCGTGATACGCGGAACAGAATCTAACAATACGACAGTCGACGATGATTTGTCGATGAATTTATTTCGAGACGTTTGTACAAGGCGGCATGTTTGCGAGAAAATAGAAAAAAGATGTAGCTAATAGCAATGTGCTACTGTGAATTGGTATTAGTTACCACGTTGTTGGACGGAAGTTGCTTCGCCCCCTCGATTATGGCAGCGTACGAGAAGCGCAGTTGATCTGGCGTCTGAATGAGACCCATGCGAAAGCGTCTCATCGTCAAAAGCACATCACGTACGTTTACGGAATTCAATCCGTTTTCCTCGATCTAAGAGAAACGGGAATTACACGCCAATATGGATTAATATTTCCATAATTCAACGAATATTAAAAATACGAACAATTTTTATATCGCTTAATTACGTAATTTGCAATTCTGCGAATAAGTATTTG
>JAPYZU010001524.1:0-34551 GCA_030523005.1 Tryphoninae sp. B BG-2022a
TTTGTTTGTTTGTTTGTTTGTTATTGTTTAATTCGTCGATCCAATAATTTCGTCGTATAATATCGTTCCAAAAAATCATCTCCCTTATCGCCGATGATACCTATCGAGATAATCATCATCATTCACGTATCGTCGATTATTTTGAATTCGATAAATACACAATTCTATATTCTTATTTATCCTCCGACGTAAAAATGAATGAATACGGCGCTAGAAATTTTTCACGACGAATCATCGTTTCGGTACTGACAATAGTACTATTAATAATGTTAGCAATTCTTCGAATCAAAAGTCCGAAGTTCATTAGGAAAATGATCGCAAATCGATGGATTCGAATCTCGAATAATGATAGAAATCTAGGTACGATAATGCTATTGGAATGCAGTAAAATTGTCGAAATATGACAAATCTGTCTTCGGGGTTGTACACGGGTAGGGCGAAAATACCGGATGGGATGTTTTTGTATTTTTTTCATCTCTACTTGCGTTAGTCTTCCATTCTTGGACACGTGTCCAAACGCTCGACGATTCGTATAAATTATTCAATTGAAAAATATTCTGTGTGTAATTGATATATATATATATATATATATGCATATACATATATATACATATACATATATATGTATGTGTATATATTTAAATATATATAGACAACTCGCAGCGCACACATACCCGTATATCAAAGAATGTCGTCAATACATTGCGCTGCCTTGACACGAGCGATCCAATTTCATACAGAATATTTTTTTCACGTTAGTAACTGCACGCCCACGTAAATTCGCCACGCGGACGCATTTTACGTATCGTCCAACTCGAGTACGATGGTTCATATCGTTTTTCGCCTCTATCTATAATAAAAAATAAAAGAAAAAAAAAAACATTCGTCTCGTTTTAAAAACTAAACTTTAATCCAATGTTTTTTTTTGCTCTCGTTTCGTTTCTTTACTTTTGTTTGTTTTTTTTTCCTTCTTTTCCTCGTAATTACGATTCTTCATCGTTTATTGTTTATCTCGTTTCTTAAAAATGGTAATGGCAGCAACGTTTTTCTCTGTTGCGTTCGATACATTGTTCGGTTATCTCGTCTTTTTGTTTTTGTTATTCTTCTCTTTTTTGTTTTTGTTTGTTTGTTTGTTTCTCCTAAACATGTAAATGCTACCTTATCAAAAATCTTACTAACTGCGGAACAAACAATTTTATACATCACGTTACTTCGGTAGCTGAACAATGGGGTACACGCTCACCGGATGTGTGTGTGTGTCTGTGTTTCTTTTTCTCTCTCGTTTTTTCTTTTTGTTGTATGAAATTTAAAACACTTTCACCCTATACTGGAATATATCTCGTGTTTTCTTTTCCTTTTGTGAAATTCTTGTTTTTGTTTTTGTTTACGTTCGCGTGAATTTTGCCGACGCATGTCGACCAACGTTACTGAAATAAGTCGACGGGTATGCGAGGTACGTCCATTTAATTCAAAGATACGAGAAGCATCAACGAAAAAGCTATAACGAAAGAAATAATACCACGAAATGTATCCTTCCCGTTGTCCAAGCTGTACAATTATATGCAAGCTGTGTTTTCCTCTTTTCATCATCCTCTTCTTTTTGTTAACGACGTTACACAAGAAACTTATTCTACTCTACAATAAAAGCTTATATCTTCATAAACTTTGAAAACGAATATGTAGTAACAGATTTTACAGGCTTCTTTTTTATTTGTTCTTTTTTCTTCTTTTTTTTTTTGTTTTTTTTTTTTTTTTTGGTACCTCGCTTATAGTAAACCTGGGTCCTGCTGTGCAACGAAAGTTCGAATCGATCGGCTCGCGCGCGATCCACCCTTCTTGCTTCTCCTTCTCATTGTTGTTAAACCGGCCGATTCGCATTAATATAATCTCCTTTCACGTCCACGCTGCACAAACTACCGGAACGTCGTTGAATTTTTTCGTTATATCCTTCGTTCTTTTAATTTGCGCACATTCGCCGATATACCGGTTTTCTACTTGCGTGTTGCGGCGGAGCTTTAACTTAGTTGGCAATAAGATAAAATCACAAGGCAGGCGTGTACTTGTTGTATGGAACCGTATGAATATCGACTAACTAATCGTTCATAACTTGTGATTACTAGTTAGCCACGTGAGGCCCTCGTACAACCCGTCACCTGTTGTGGCGCAGGATGGTTGAACGTACCAATTTCTGTCTCGTATTCTTGTCAGTCCTAACTTTTCTTGAATTTCATGTGGTTTCATGGCTGTAAGAGATTTAAAGATTACACACAGTTAGAAGTAATGAAAAGATATTCTTAAATCATCGAGATGGATGATAATCAATTTACAAGAAGAAAATACTCACCGTCGGGAAGATCTTGCTTGTTAGCAAATATTAGAATAATAGCGTCTCGCATCTCTCTGTCGTTGATGATTCGATGGAGTTCCTGGCGCGCTTCGTCAATTCGATCTCTATCTGCGCAGTCGACTACAAAAATAAGTCCTTGCGTTCCCGTGTAGTAATGACGCCATAGCGGGCGTATTTTATCTTGCCCACCCACATCCTAGAAGACACGACAATGTTATCAGAATGAACTGCTTTCCAGCGTCTAATGATACTTCTGGTGGTCATTTTAGAATGATTGAATTATTACCATTCGTTTTGTTTTACTCACCCAGACATTGAATTTTACATTCTTATATGTAACAGTCTCTACATTAAATCCTACAGTGGGTATAGTTGTGACGGACTGTCCCAGCTTCAGTTTATACAGAATGGCTGAACACGTGTTTATTAAGGAATTCTTATATTGCATACACGTCTATATGCCTATATTTATACACATATATATCCATATTTATGTACATATATAGACATATGCATGTTTGTTCCTTTGACTTGTTTCGCAAACAATTCTGAGCCTCGGCGTAAAGGATACTTGTTTTCCCAGCTGCGTCTAGCCCGAGCATAAGGATGCGCATCTCCTTATTGCCGAAGATCTTCGACAAAAGTTTGCCCATCTTGCTGGTACTCTTCCTATATACACGGCACCTGAATTGAATAAAATTCATAAAGCATGGTATCGACACAAACTTATACTTGATAATTCTGTACTTTGGAGTCTCGTACTTGTATAGTTTCACATTCGACACACTAGCAAACTCTTCACACGCTTCTACGTATCTACACGATCAAATCTATACATGTATATAGATATGTGCATACATATACGGATATTTTAAATTCCATCTAGACTCTCTTGTGTTGTAACAATCACGAGAGCCAGATCTCAGGGGACATGTGGAGGTGAAAGTACTCTTTAGAAATTAAGTACCACAACCGCACAATAACAAATTATTATGGATCCGGTCTTGAATTTATGGATTTACAAATATAGAAGAATTTGCTAGAGATCGTCCTGATTCGAATAACAATTTACTATTACGAAACCTGGTGTTTGTACTGAACTCAAGAGAACATGATTATTATTCCGAAATGTCAATTGGATCTGACACCATATCGAATTGTACGATCGACGAGTTAAAGAAGCACATTTATCGCATATTAGAATTGTCGAGAGAAACGTTGAAAACGTCGTCGCTTTTTTTTCTTTTTTCTCACAACGTCAAAACTCCAACAGGAAATAATCTCTCTGAAAATAAAGTAATATCTACGAGTCGGTGTGTTGAAAGGTTAAGTTGACGATGAGCGAATAACGCGTCTAATCGGACGTAAGATGTTGCTCGAATGCTTCGAACCGTGCGAAGGTTGTGCGAGCGAGAAGAAAAAAAGCATGCCGACCGTTCCGTAGGCTTGATGAAGCGAAATTCCCGTTAATTAATTGGCAACGAGGGACATTTCCTGAATGGAGTATGGGTAACAGTACATCGGAGTATCGGACACAAACCCGCCAATACTCACGCATAACCTTATACGATCAAAAGAATTTTTTTTTCGCATATGTGGAACAGGAAACGTTCGCGCCCTCTCGTAGTCAAATGATTCTTTCGATGACAGAACAAATCGGCCAAACTCACCAAAAAGCATCTACACCGAAGCAATAATTTATCATCAACAAACGGGCACATCACAACACATATTCTCGTTCATATCTTGGGTTCTCTGCGGCTGCAAGTATTTAGGAGCAACTGCGCCCTTTGCACTGCTGCCAACTCCCCTATTCTCTCGGCAACTGCTACTCTGAGCTACTACAGCGTGAAAAGGAAAAAAAAAGCAACAGCATAAAACGCGATGTGAATACGATGCGGCGAGACGCGAGGTGTGTGTGCGTACGTATATGATATGTGTCTGTAGTGTGCGTGAGTATATGATATGTGTCTGTGTGTGCGCGCGTGTGTGAACCGTGAAGCACGCACGCTACAGAGACAGGATTAGGAATGTGTCGTTTCTTGTCCGTCGCCGTCGTGTCGTATCGATGATGATCACTTCCTCTCGACAGGTGGCGAATAAGATGGCGTAAGAGTCGAAGCTCGGCAGATTTCAAATTTCTTTTTATATTATGACTATTATATTATTCGTTTAATATATACTTATATACATATACATATTTGTGTGTATATATATATATGTATGTATAGATTTATATGTGGATAATATGTATATACAGAGATTTTTAATCTTCATCTAATACTTATGATGATATAGTTTGACATAGTGGAATTCATATTCACAAATTAAAAACAATATATATTCGAGCAATACACCAGAATATATAATGCATAGTGTAACGTAATAATTAAGAATAGATCGTGATGATTCTATGTTGTTTAATACCACTGTACAAATTGCGGTTTCTTTTCTTTTCTTTTTATACCCATATTATCATTGTAGGTGAGACGACGATGAATACAGCGATTCACGACATTAGATAAACAATCTATTATTATCAATCCGCGATCTTCTGCAACAACGATTAATGAATGTTGCGATAATCACGATTTGACGCACCACGTTCGACGATTGGTACGCAATTAAATAAACAAATTGTTGTTCAATTATGAACGAAGCGATAAATACGACGAGCCCCAGAGAGGAGTATAAGCTTTTCTTTTCCTACCTCGTAAAATGAAACAGTAGAAGTCACACATCTTCGACAAATATATATGAAAAAGTGTAAAAATACTATTCGCGTGAAAGGTACACTTTTCAGAAGCGAAAACTCGAGTCAACCTAATTATTTCTATACAAATCAATGTTAAATTACTAGAGTCCAACGCGAAAGATTTACCCTCGCCAACGACAGAAATCATATTTATATATGTATATAGTCGAGTTCAAAATGCGTTCAATCCGTGTACCTTCTTGCAAAGTGATGTTCGAAATATCATTGTATCGCGTCCGCACACCAGCGTCCTCTCTGGGCGAGTTAGAAAATATGTTACGTAAAAAAAAAAAACGATTAATCGTAAATCGTAAATTGATCGATGGTGCTAGAAAACAATATAGATTAAAATCGAAAGCTTCTACCGATACGAAGCTAGTGATGTTTGAAGCGATATTCCTCAGAAATTGGAATAGCTCAAAAGTAATTTACAATATTTCGATCTCTCACTATCATCCTCATGGTGTGAGGCTCCTTGTACAATTTGCGGAAGAGAGTAGATGGACGTGTGTACATGAGTTTGAAGTATTAACGATAGCCGACAACAAGCACACGTCGAGAATCGAGGAGCGCGAACGTGAAAAATAAAGTTTAGGTGCCAATAAGGCGGATAGTGATCTACGGCTGCCGTTTCGAGCAACACTCTAATACGGTACTGACAATTCTTTCACATTACTCTCGCTCCTTGGATGGATAATCGCGAAGTAAAACGGACATCTCTATGTCCGTTCAGTTAAATAAAACAGAATTCGGATCTTCGTTATCCAGCTGCTTCACGTGCCTCAAAACATCCTTCTTCGTGATAACGCCCAAGAGTCGTCTAAAAAAGTAAAATACACGATTTTCGGAATCATTCGTTTAAAATAAAAAATAAGTTTTCTATTGAGGACAAAACCAACCCGTTGTGCGTCACAAGAGTCTGACGAAGACCCAACTTTCTGAACATGTCGACGACAGTCTCCATCGGAGTTTGATCAGTGATAGTAATTGGTGCCATATCGAGAATCTTCTTGAGTTTCAGAGGCGCCGGTGAGTGAACCTGGAGATTGCTACCACTGGTAAATATAACTGGTGACTGTCTGACAATACCCTCCATCATTCTCTTGGCATTAGCGATAGCTAGATTAAGATCTCTCCTTAGTACGAAACCGACTAAATATTGCGATTCTTTCGAGACTATGACTGGAAAACCATTGTGCTCGGTTTCTTTGAGCAAATTTTCAACGTCCTCGACGGTCATAGAGTCTTGGGTGAGAACATGAAGAGCTTCATTGCGTCTAAAAAGAAAAAAATGAGTCATTCGATTGGATTAGGGTCAGGTTGTAAAAACATCCATGTGCAGAGCTTGCAACTAAATCGTTACGCACTTAGGCTGCATTACGTCGGCGGCGAGAGTTGTATGCTGAAATTCTTCTTTGCTGTCCAAAAACGGATAACCGTTCAATCCAATATGAGCGTCGTATATACCTTGCTTTCCAAGGGCATCGCCGACCCACTTGCTCGCCATAGCAGCTGCCATTAGAGGTACGATGTATCTCACGCCTCCCGTCAATTCAAACATGATGACAACGAGCGACACAGTCATTCTTGTAACACCACCCAATACAGCGGCCGCACCAACCATTGCGTATAAACCAGGTGTTATGCAATCCACTCCGGTCGAACATTCCTCGCTGAACATCCAGATATGCGGATAATTGTAGGCTAGTTGTTCCATGCCTATGCCGACTATACGACCGACAATAGCGCCCAGACACAAGGACGGTATAAACAATCCGCACGGCACTTTCATGCCAAAAGTGAATATTGTCATGATGAGCTTTAGAATGAGAGTTAGCACGAGAAGCCAGACTGCTTTGTAGACACCTGGCTCGGCAGCAGCGCTCTCGATTGCCGAATTTACGTACGTGAAGTTCCGATTATAATCACTGCAAGGATAAAATGAGCACAATTATTAATGTACTTGATAAATGTCAAGTACAAATCTTACTAGAAATATGTTCATTGGTGTTATACTGACCAAAGCATATCTGCGTTCGAGACTCCGCACTGACTAAACAATAAATAAATCAACTGGCTCGTACTCATACGCGTGTAGGGATTTGGATACGCGATTATCGCCGTGATAACGGTAACGACCAAAACTTCCGTCACAGGGTATTGACCGAGTTTCGATGTTTTTCGGTAACGACACCAATACAAGTTAGCTTTGATGAACAGAGTTGCGATTACACCCTGAGGAGAACGTTTGTATGAAAATTAATGTAAAGTGTAGGATATTTACGATTTTCTATTCAAAACTGTGCGATACTCACTCCGATAATACCCAGCATTACAAATGGTATCAGCTCGAAAAATATCCATGGTTTGTTGTATTCCACGTAGAATAATACTGAGTGCTCGTTACCGAAGGGATTTATAGAACGCAGGACGAACGCTGCTATCAAGGCACAAAAGAACGAACGCCAGAGAGTTTTCAAAGGAAAATAATAGCTGACCTATAAAGTGAGATTGTAAATATCAGTATGCTATAATTAATTTAGTATTCGTATGTTATGTCTTTACCTCCTCCAAACTAAACAGTACACCACCGATCGGTGCACCGAAAGCGACCGATACCCCGGCAGCGGCAGCTGCCGATAAAATTTCTCTCTTCTTAGCCTCGTTTCTACCATATTTTGGAAATAAATATGAAAATATGTTTCCTATGCAGCATGCTATGTGAACCATCGGTCCCTCTTTGCCCAAACTCAATCCAGCCGATACGGACAATATAAGACCCACCGATTTAATAATTAGAGTCCACTTGCCCAAATAGCCACGAATGATGAACCCGCTCAATATCGTTTTAATCTAAAAAAACACGATAATTTATACTGTAATTAAGATTATTCTTTGATTATCAGTTCACTCAAGAATCTTCAAATAAACGGTCTTGTTCGAAGCGTACCTCGGGTATACCAGAGCCACATGCGTACGGCGCGAACATCCTCACCAAAGATGCGGATAAGGAGGCGAATAAAAGAGCCCATGCTATGTAAAACATGTAAGAAATTATATACGGTCCTACTCCATCCTTAGATTGACTGAATACTTCTGGCCATGGTAACCACTGAAAGATGAAAAAAATACTTAATATAACATTACTGATTACAATCAATCAGATTACAGTGTAATTTAACTGATTTTAAAGAGATTTTGTTTTTTTTTTTTGTTGCGATATTCACCTGGGAGCAATTTCCTCCATCGAAAGTGGTTTCGTTATAACTCCAACAGCATTGTTCCTTGTTGAGCCAAAAGGCTTGCGGACATATACCGAATTTGAGGTCGGTCATCCAAGATGCACCGATATCTATAATACCAGCGGTGACACCAGTAACTAGACCAACTAGCAAAACGCAAAGCCATCCCGACCAAGCGTCATGAGCTCCTTTCACCAAGTCCCAAATCGAGTCATGCTTCTTCTTAACGATATATCGATGTCGCATACGATCTCGAGCTATGT
Organism: Tryphoninae sp. B BG-2022a; assembly: GCA_030523005.1. Taxonomy (NCBI): domain Eukaryota; kingdom Metazoa; phylum Arthropoda; class Insecta; order Hymenoptera; family Ichneumonidae; species Tryphoninae sp. B BG-2022a. Next base: position 8,608 of record JAPYZU010001524.1, read on the forward strand.
CCCGCTGCCAATCGATGGTGTGAAAATCCTCGTACTGGCCGATACCCGGTATATCGTCGGAATCAGCCGAGACTAGAAGGTTTATATTTTATAATACTTGGTCAAATACAAGATTTATATAAAACAATCGGATAGAAAACTGTATTTTGCATGATCAAAACTCACAGTGCGAGGATGCATCATCGAGACGTATACTACGCTCCAAATACGCATTGTTACCAGTTTGGTGAGAACCCGTTTGGTGATTTACATCCAGCATGTCGTCGTCACTGCTCAAATTTCCACCACGACTTAAAGCACTGCTTCGCAATCGCGCATCACCAGAATTACCAGAATCTACGCCGTTAGATCTCTAAAAAAAGGCAATAAACAGAACAAACTGGATCAAGCATCTTTGTCATCTTCAATGAAATGTCTGATCATCAGATCAAACACAACATTTTTTTTCTACACATACAATCTAGTTTATAAGAGTTTTGGAGTATTCAAGACACGCTGCTCTCTTTGCAAGCGGTGCATACTAAAGGATTTGACAAATAATGACCATCTTGGTAAATTAATTAGTCAGTCTCTAGTGTAAGACTTTGGTGTAATATAATCTTTTACATTGGTCACGTTTGAAATTGCAACCGGCAAACAAAGCGTGCAGAGCGTTCATATCAATGATAAAGTCTTGGAGAAAGTAGCGCTATTATTAAAAACATGCCTGGACGAGTGATCCTGAACTTTTCTGCGTCGCGATAAGTATGATTAATTCGTGATCTATCTATGACTCGTTAATAAGAGTAGAGTGTTCTTTTTTTTGTTTTAAATGTTTTGTTTACCCGTTGCTCCGTCAAGAACCGCTGGCTGCTGATGTTTGCAGCTCTCGAGCGGTCGCTAGTACACTTTAATTCGATATACGTGTTGTTAGTTTTTGTGGGACTCAGTGTGTTATTTACGCCAAAGTATATTTAGCCGACTGTCTCTTTTTCAAGCATTAACGATCTTTCGCTCGTTAAAACGTCGGTCGTTGTCTTACGAGGGTATGTACCACACAATCGACAAGAGATTTGTCTCCCCGCTACTGGGGCATTGATAGTGTTCCTCGATGCTTCGTTGAGAGGTAAGTTGCGTAGACGCTAACGTGGCATCTTCGTTAGAATGTACCTCTGAAAACGGGGTGGTGAAACATGAATCTGCGGATACTGCACAAAAATTACTGTACCAGCGTAACTCAATATATATGAATTAATTTCTTTTCTTTTTCTTTCTTTTGGTGCAAGGAAAAAACAAAACGAAAATGGAAGCAGTGTGTGAACAACGTAAGTTCCAAGAGGAAACGTTGGTAAGCAAAAGCCAGTTAGAGGGAACAGAAGCGATAACAAACAAAATATTATCTAAGGAATAATGTCGAGTCGTCGAAGAGACAATTCAAACTATGTAGTGCCTACCTGAGCATCTACGGAGTTATAACTCGTGGGCACGGTAGAATGAACGGCAGCAGTCGACGCTGATGACGAAGTACCTTTCAGTGGAAACTTCTCCATGTCTTCATGTCGATCTGGATTTTGCCACACATACACAGGAAGAATTTGTTTTTGTTTTAGTAAGAATTAAAGAGCATGAATGGAAACGATGAATGAATATGTACTGCATATAGGAATGCTCAATGTAGTTGGGTAAGGCACTACCAAAATATTCCACGGATGAGAAATTTGGAAAATCGTTTTCTAATCTTTTGACTCGTTCGCAAAGATACTTTAATAAGAAATTGCTTTTCTATGCTTTATTCTAAAGGTCTTTCAGCATTGTTGAGCGAGCTTGAACAATTTGAAGATAATCCCAAGTCGATAGAACAGTGCACAATTGTAAAGGATTCTACTCAACACTGTCGTCGCAAGTATTCATACTTTAAACTTCTCGTTTCTCTTGGACACATTTGTGCCAAGAACGTAGAAAGATCTTTTCACCACGATAACACTGTGTTTTAATAATTGTGTTTTTGTAAGTTAACAGGCGTGTACCTTGTGACAAGGGGCTGTGAAAAACTAACTGTGCACAGTGCATGTAAGTTTTGTGAGACGGCTCGCAGTGGCTAACTGACTTCAGCCAAAGGACAGCGGTCATTAGCTACAGACGTACATATGGCACAGTCAGATCGCAAAAGAGATGGTGATAAATAATCCCATCTTGGATTTAAGAGATATACACTCGTTGAGCGAATAATAGTTACATATACGCATGTAGCGCAATGTAGAAACAGGGGACGACACACACTTGACGAACCTTCTGCACGCAATGAATGATAGACACACGATATATATGTTAATTGGCCTTATGGTGATAAACTGATTTATGATAATCCGCATGCTGGTTATAAAATATAAAAAAGGGTTTTCGAGCAGCGTTCCAGAGCGTATGTATAATATATGCATATATATATATATATATATATATATATATATATATAATGTGTTACATCCGATACGTCGCAGTATACATACGCCTGGTGTACGGTGAATCTCGTAACGTTACCCATTGAAGTGTCATATTTAACCAATAAACGGTGTATACGTAGGATACCCGGGGACATCTACGCTTCGAAATTTTTTAAGAGCATTTACTCTTCTGCTCCGAATCATTCACCCGAATCACGATTATAATAACTTTTCTTTATCGCTCACGCGCATAGATATGAGGACAATGTAATTATACAAGTGGAGAGAAGGTTTCTGGGGATAAGGTGTCGATATTTAATTTGACAACTTACCATCTCTAACGCGTAAAGTTCTTGGTAATCCTCGATGCCAACTGGACTCATTCGTGCCGCGTTAAAATCACACAGCTTTTTCCTTTAAACAATTAGCCACATAGTGTTGCGAATTACGTATGCGTTTCGCACCAGCTGGGATATTTCGTCGTCGCCACTAGTATTTTTTTCTATCCACCCACAAAACGAAATATTTCTGTTGATCGTGCTGATTATTGTGTATGTGTGTTTCCTGCGAAAAGAATGGCCGTACACAAACCACGCAGAATCTTTACTGCGGTCATGTGATCACATCGTGTATATGACAGTTTTTGTCAGTGTGAGAAACTACGGACAACACAGTCACACGCGCAACACACAGACGTGCGTGATTTCGATTCTCCCTTGGCAGAAAGGTGCAAGAACTGCATACTGCGTGAATGTACGCTCGATCCTGCAATCTTACAGCAGGTGGCAGGTGCATCGCTGTCGCGCGTAGTCAACAATGAAAACGCAACTTTAAGCCTGTACCTCATCAGTATGTTTATGAATGGTGAAGCTCTTGCGTATTTTAAAGTGCGCTTATTTTTATTTTGCTCTGATTTAACGGCAAACTAAAGTTGAAGAACCGCAATGCCATTATAAAGTTGCGATTTCCAAATATTTAAGATTATTCGAGTACAATAATTGATAACCTAGCTTTTATCAGCAACAGACGTCCTATGGTTCAATTTACTCCAGTTAATAAGCCACGATGACGTAAATTGTCTCGGATAAGATGGAAGCTCGAGCTGACTTGTTTACCGCGTATCTTTGCACGGATATCAAATATGATTAGATTCGTACAAAAATAGTGACATAATCCGTCGTTTAATTACGTAATTAGACTCTGCATATTGAGCTTCGTATTACAGATTGAGGTTATGAAATTTTTTACGAAGCAAGCGATATCTCTTCTTATTGCATTGAACTTTATTATCAATCAATGTATTATAGCTTAGTAATGTATTTGTGTCCTAGAACGAATAAAATATTCCTCGCTTGTTCATCGTGCTATACGAAATGTTTTGTAGCAATAAAGATCTTATTTATTATAGGTAGAATTGTTCCCCCAGAAATCGGCAACATATAGCCTGACCTATAGCATTCAAGTCTAGCAGCACCTCGGATGCGTTAGCACATCACGTGCCTTAGTAGAAAAATTTCTATATATATATACAATACAGGACTCCAAAGTCCAAAGCAAAGAGATTTCCGATAAAGTTTGAGATTCTCGTACCGAAGACCTGCAAATGCACTATCATAATCGGCGTGGCCGTCCGCTCACTCTCAACAGAAAATTCCTTCTGTTCTGCTTGTACGTTAAATACGGTGACCTCGTACGAAAGGCAAGGCGACTCGAGGAAAAAACAACATTAATGTTGTAACGGTAATAGTGGTGGGAGAACGTACGCGCCTGTCAAGCAGGTATTATCAACGTACGTGAGAGAGAGAGAGATACAAATAGAACGAGAAATTGGGGTGGGACTCAAGAGGTGTTGGTGGTGGTGGATGCAACGCGTGAAACAAGGAAGGCTGAATTGCATTTACGAAAGGTTGAGAGAGAAAGAGTAACCGGCAAAGTAGGTTGCCATGTCTGCCCTTCCTCATTGTCTGTCCAAGACCAGCACGAATTTGATTAGAACCGCTGCGACTCAACTTCGTATCATTGGCAACTCCGGACCGGTTACTTCAAACGTACGATTATCGTCGTTGGTTCTCTGCTCGAGCCACTCGTTAACGAGACACTCAATTGTAAGGACGTTTAGCGTATCCTCAGTAGCCATGGCGAAAATAAAGGTAAGTGACACGACGAAACGAACGTCTCCGAACTAAATTTTCATCATGGCAGATTAAACGTATCGCGCAATATAGACTTTGCAATTTAATGTTTATTGTTTAATTGGCTTGAAATACATTCTGTTTGACGAGTTTTTCGGGAAATATATATTATTTATGTGGTTGTGGGCAATTGATATATCCTTTTACACATATCGATGATACGACGACAATGATCGAACATTTCAATGTTTAAATATTCAATGAGCATTGTACGATCGACTTGAAAGTGCAATGTCACGTTTAATAATCGTTCAAACGTTACGACGCAATAAATATTCATTTTGTTCAACTATGAGTCCTTTACCTTTATTCAATGACGCACAATTACTTAACTTTGCAAACAAGCAATGTACGTCATTCAACTTTAATCTCATAAGCTCGGGCTAATGTGGGCCCTTATCAAAGCTAGTATTATTTTTTTGATATGAGAACACAGTCTGACATGTTTAGAATAACTTATGAAGCCATAAATTAAAAAGCAGAGCTAATCTCTACTTTGTAATTTATAGCGTTTATATTTGATTATGTTCTCTTATAAAAAAACTATTATAATTATGAAGTTATTTTGAAAATGTTAGACACGTCAGATCGCCACACTTACTGGTTACGTAAATAATGGCGTATATTTTCTAAATGAAAGTAATGAACAGTGATAGTTAACAATTTTCATGTTTTACAGGCAGGACCTGTCGTGGACGTACTTGGAGATGAGATGACCCGCATAATCTGGGATTCCATCAAGGAAAAGCTCATTTTACCATATCTAGACATCGAAGTTCACACTTATGACTTGGGAATGGAGAATCGTGATGCTACCAACGATCAAGTGACGATAGATTGCGCCGAGGCCATCAAACGTTACAATGTCGGCATCAAATGCGCGACGATAACGCCAGATGAGAAGCGAGTGGAGGAGTTCAAGCTGAAACAAATGTGGAAGAGTCCTAATGGAACGATTCGTAACATTCTTGGTGGTACGGTCTTCCGCGAGGCTATTATATGTAAAAATATTCCACGTCTTGTGACTGGCTGGAATACACCTATAATAATCGGAAGACACGCTCATGCCGATCAGTACAAAGCTACTGATTTCATTGTTCCTGGTGCTGGCAAACTCGAGATCACATGGACCGGTGAAAATGGCCAAAAGATTCAGCACACCGTCCACCAGTTCAAAGGCGCTGGTATAGCACAAGCTCAGTTCAACACTGACGAGAGTATTCGCGCGTTTGCACACAGCTCTTTCCAATATGCTCTGGCTAGAAAATATCCTCTGTATCTGTCGACAAAGAATACCATTCTCAAGAAATATGACGGTAGATTTAAGGATATATTCCAGGAAATTTACGAAGCTGAATATAAGGCTAAGTACGAGGCTGATGGCATTTGGTACGAGCATCGACTAATCGACGATATGGTCGCTTATGCAATGAAATCCAACGGTGGATTCGTCTGGGCTTGCAAAAACTACGATGGGGATGTACAGTCTGACTCAGTGGCTCAAGGGTATGGTTCGCTTGGTCTTATGACCTCGGTACTTTTATGCCCAGATGGTCGCACAGTCGAGGCTGAGGCTGCTCATGGTACCGTGACGCGTCATTATCGTCAGTATCAGCAGGGTAAAGAAACGTCCACGAACCCAATTGCTTCGATTTTCGCATGGACGCGTGGTCTGCTTCACCGTGCGAAACTTGATAATAACAAGCCACTTGAGAATTTTGCGGAAACACTGGAAAAGGTCTGCATCGACACAATTGAAAATGGTTTTATGACCAAGGATCTCGCAATATGCATCAAAGGAATGGACAAGGTCACCAGAAAGGATTACCTTGAGACGTTTGAATTTATGGACAAACTTGCTGAGAACTTGAAGAAAGAACTTCGGGTCTGACTCGGTCGAATTTTGCACAATGTCATTCATTCAAAGTACTAAAAAGCATTTTATTCCAGTGTACTCGAAACTGATGGTTTTCGGGGCACGAATTTTCTATACTGAAAGTACTAATTTTTATCATGGGAAAAGAGGAAGTTATATTGTATTGAACATATATATCTATATACATCATCGTTTTCTAAATAGATATTGTTTTATACATTGCCTGTCAGGTACAGAAATCTTACCCACATATTTCCTATCATTGCAGTATTTCCATTTTATCTCCACATTTATATATATTTCTTGCATCTTTGACGTATCTTCACTCTTTTTTTTGAGGTTATGATAGCCTGAATTTGTTATCCAGAACCGATATTGTTAGTTGCAATTGTCAGGAACAAAAATGCATTTAAATAATTGTACACAATTGAAAAAAAAAGGATTGTAAAGGTGTAATGGAATAAAAATGGAAGAAATTAAAATGGACTAAAACTAATCAAACATCCATAAAATGATGAAGTACGTGAGGAGAGCTACGAATATGCTAAGCTATAATGAGGATCTAAGAAAGATTATAAGATAAAAGATGAATAATCTTTTTACCGTCATGGAGACGTTTTCATGAACACACATTGGGTGATTCGGGAGATCAGCAACTCTCGGGTAAAAGTTGAAACTTCAAGAGTTGGTTCTGCGACATCTGAGCGGCCAAAAAATGAACTTTTTTGCGTAAGTTGGCTCCCAGTAGAAACTGCGTCAAGTTTATTTTAATAACGGTACGCCACTAATACCATTACATTTGTTCCGGAATTAATAAAAAATATTTTATTCTGTTATTTATGTTATAATGGAATGTTTTATTTTGTTCTTGGGAATGAACGCTTTCCTGTATTCTTCAAAATTTATGCCCACAGTCCCCTAGGAAATATTGCCATCTTACGGTGGCATTAATAACGAAAAGCGTTCGCCACATTCGACGGACGTGACGTGACATCTTGTCAAAAGCTGGATCCTTCAAAAAACCTATGTCAAGTGACACGTACTATAGCTTTCTGAGGTGGCAAATCTATTTGGAACGCAATCCGAGTTGCTTAAAGTTTTAACTGGTAACATTGAAAAACTGTGTTTCAACCAATACATTTTACTTGTGTATCTGTCTTGCTTCGAATAAACGTTTGTTACGCCAATTATTATGGTCGAGATGGCTTCAAAAAAAGACCAGAAGGAGAATGGCATATCGGTATGAACGTTCTATAACCATTTAAAACATACTTTAAGGTTATTTTTGATTCGTTGTGATTTTTCAAAAGGTTAGTTCTAACCGGCATACGTCGTCGTTCTTTTTCTTACATTTCCCTTACAGCCGATAAAAGTGGCGGATAAATGGGATGGTTCGGCTGTAAAGAATGCTCTGGACGATGCTGTAAAAGACGTTCTGTTGAGAAAGTACGATTACGAGGAAAATTTTTCTCTCCTTGATGGCCGGTTGGCACTCTGCGGTGTAGCTGTAACAGTTGCATCTGTTGCATTGCTGTGGGATTACTTGTATCCATTCCCGATGTCGAAGCACGTTCTGGTGACTTCCGTTTCCGTTTATTTTATCCTTATGGCGATACTCACTCTTTACACGACGTACAAGGAAAAAGGAATTTTCGTTGTCGCCATTCAGAGGTACGATCACAAAACATTACAATGGCATAAAAAGTGTGTCCTTTTACCTTATACTTGTTTATACTTTCAGGGATCCAGCAGGTTTCGATCCAGACTTAATTTGTGAAGCTAGCTCGTATCTGAAAAAATACGATGACAAGTACAACCTAGTATTATCACTGAAGAGCGAGGCAACTGGAATCTTCAACGAAGCTTCAGTTGTCAAATCAGTGGCAAATTTCATCGATGTTAATGGTGTAATTAATTCTGATACTGTCGAGGCTATGGTCACTAATTTGCACGATAGTCTGTCTTCTCAACGGAAAGAAAAATAGATATTTTAATCATTTTATAAATCGTGCGACATGGAAAAATTTTGTTTACCATTTGAATCATTTTATGGAAACAATTTCGAAACGTCCTTTGGGATTTTGGTAATTTAACTATGATTTTCAGTACAATGATATTTGTCACGAATGTTGGCCCCAAATTCCTCTATGGTCGCGTTTTCAAGTTCTACTTACATGGTTAAAATAATATCGTACATCTTTTTATAAATAAATATTTTCCTTCATTCTCTCACGTATGCTATGTACTAATGATGTCATTTATCCGCGAAGTTAATTGAATCTCAGTTCAGAACACACCACAACCCACCATATATATATCAATCCAATTCTGATCATTTGAAATACATTTTTCCATATCAACCTTTCTCTCCTTAAAGTTTAAAAAAAGTGCACTTGGGCTGCAAATGATAATAAAAGACTAGATAGCTTTTTGAAACGTTCTTTTTTTTTAAATTAACCGACTATCCATGAGTCGTATCGTCCTCAACAAAGTCAGCAGCTTCTTCTCGCGTCACACACTCAACGTGCGAGACCTTGTTGCGGAATTTTACACCATAGAATTTATTTGCATGTTGAAGAAGTTCAGGTCTGCAGGAATAAGAAATATATTAGATGAACCGTCAATAATCGGCAAATTAGAGGTGCAATTCGATAACTACCCCAGAAACATACCTGAATGTCGTCGTGATGAATTGCGCATCAGAGCTAAGCTCGTGAATCATATCGGCGACAGCTTTTCGATGTTGAGCATCAAGGGCTTGATCGATCTCATCGAAAAGATAAAATGGAGCTGGATCGCACTTTTGTATTGCAAATATGAGCGCAAGAGCCACGAGGGATTTTTGTCCACCGGATAATTGATTCATTTCTCGCATTTCGGCGGTCTGACCCGTAAAGGAAACTCTTATCCCTTTGAGAAAATGTTTGCATTACAATAAAAACAAACAAGATATGCAAGCAATAAAAGTGGAATAATAATCTGGTGCTATTCTTACCAACTCCCGTAAATCGATCTGAGTCTGCCGTTTCTGATCCTGCATCATCGCCCTCTTCTCCATCGGCTGTTTTCATGACAAGTTGGGCATGACCAGAAGGCACTAGTTTCTTGAAAACCTCGCTAAAGTACTTGCTTACTTGCTTGAAAGTAAACTGAATAGCTTCGTATTTGCGTTGCTCTAACACAGACATGAGCTCTTTAATCTTTTCATCGCCACGATCTAATTCCTCTTTGCGTCTCACCAGTTTTTCTTTTTGATCACTGAAGGACATGAATTGATCCAACGCCTTCTTGTTCACGTGACTGTAATCCGAACGTTAGATCCATTAATCGTAGTCCACGTTTTTTTCATATTGTACTAATGGAGATAAAATAAACAAACTTATACTGATCTTTTACCTATATTTCTTGAGATGGTTATTAGCCTTTTCCATTTCTCTGAATAGCTGTTTGGTCGACATGGTGGTGAATTTTGCGTAGGCTTCAGGACTCGGTAATGCACCGAGTTCCGTAATCTTTTGCGTACATTCAGCAATTTTCTGTTGCAATATATTTTGCTTACCCGCCAATTTTTCCAAATCTTTTGCATCGGCTTCGATCTTCTCTTGTGCGTCTTTCTCTCGGGCTTTCCATTTTTCGACCTCCGACGATTCCAATTTTTGCTGAAAAGGGAGATAATTCACCATTACAATGTTGGACAGCCGATCGTTCCCATAACGTATGAGTCATACATTACCTTTTTCGAGGCAGTGGCCACTTTGTCGTTTTGTGATTTGAAATCACTATTAACTTTAACCAATCGTTTCTCAATATCGGCTAACTGTGTTTTGCTAGAATCTAATTGACGCTGTCGATCTTCCACTGATATCTCTTGGAGTGCCTGAATCAATTCGTCCCGACGTCTCATCAAGTTGTTTGTCAACAAATTTTCCAATTTATTTTTCTCTGCTTCGCGACGCATTCTTGTAGCAAAAGCGATTTTGTTCTCTTTCGTAAGAGCTCTTATTTCATCGTTTAGAGTGTCCACTTGTTCTTGATCCGCCACAGATAGCTGGGCCATGAGATCCTGATGAAGTTCACTCTCCAAGCCCTCTTTGGTTGCTTTCATAGCATCCAAGTTTGAAGCGCATTGTGCAAGACTGCGTTCTTTCGGTGTTCTATATCTCTCGATAGCACTGAGTTCCTCCTTCATCATTCGAATTTCTGCCTTCATCTTGTCGTAAATATCTCTATAGGGATGGTAGAACGTTCCTCGGAATTAAGAAATGGTTAATGTTGTGATTTTTCGTCAAATGTTAGCTATCGCTACTCACTTGGCCTTGCTGTTCTTTGTTTCCGTGCGCTGCATCTCGCTAACATATGAACTGATACTTTGGTCGGCCTTTCTAATGTCTTCCTTCAGTGTGGATAACTGATTCTCAAGAGTAGAGATTTGTGCCATAAGTTCTGAACGTGTCTTCTGAATTTCGAGACGCGATCTAAGTGTGTTGAAATATCCACCGGTTAGAGAACCCTTGGAGGACACTTGATCACCCTCGAGCGTTACACAATCGAGACCAGATTCTCGAGCAAGACTCGTTGCAGCTTCAAGATTACGGCAGATCAGAGTTTTACCAAAGATGTATCTGCATCAAAATACGATTATAGAATACGACCTTATGACTTAGATAGAAGATTGTAAAACTTCTATTCAACTACCTTAACGCCCGGTCGTACTTTGAATCATAATTTAATTTCGATATCATGGGAATGGCGTCACTCGTTTTTGGATAATCCTGTACTTTCACATGAAGACGATTCAAAGGCATAAACGTCACTTCACCTGGTAAACGTTGATTATTCATTTCCTTCAGTATCTTTGTTCCAAATTTATCTGTTTCGACGATGTGATGAAACAATCGATTGCCAGCAGTTACTTCGACGGCCATGTACACGCTCTTATCACAATCGAAATTCTCGATTACCGGACCATAGTAGCTGCTCACCTCATTTTCCATGTCAGGACGTTCTCTATAAGCGAATAAAATAGATAAGATCACATGTTAGTTCAGATTTCTATACAATAAAGCGAGCACTATTCATCGATAGTTCGGAGAATTCTTACCGAAATGTCTCCAATACTTTGCGGACGCTATCTCTGCCGTTAAGGATCGGTTTTCCAGCCATAGACCTCAAACTCTGATCGGCTTTAGCCAAATCCTCCTTTAAACCGGATAAATTCAGTTGTAGTACGCTTTCTTGGCGATACCTTTATAAAAAATCATATCAGTATACTGGAAAATTTGTCTCTCTCGGTCTCTTTAAGTATATAAACATGATCAAAGTAAACCTACTGTTCTTTTCTGGTTGCTTGACACTGATCCTTGGCTTTGTTCATTTCATAGTACTGCTTGTTGTGCTCGTCTATCGATGCTCTTTGCCTTTCCATCTCTTTCGTATATTCATCAATTTTTTTCTCCAAAGCTACTTGCTTATCACTGTCTCTTTTCAAATCGTCTTTGATCTTTGCATAATGATCTTGCTTGTCTTTTATTTGCTTAGTAAGCTGTTTCAATTCATTCTTTATCCACTCGTCTCTGGCATCCTGTAAAATTTAATATTAGTTGATAGTTTTGTTACTAATATTACAATATACTGGACGTATCGCAGAGAAATAAAAAAATTCACGAGTTTCATGTATCGAATACTTACTTTGCTGCTAAATTGACTGCCTCGACCCTGTTTCGCATACAGTTCTTTGCGCTTTTGTTCTTTCAAAGCTAAATTGCGGGTACATTCTTCCTCCTTGCGTTTCATCTCCTCATACTAAAACAAAAGAGATTGAAATAACATGCGCTTCGTTATCAAAAAGATATCGACAATATTATAAAAAAAACTCGATACTTACTGCAGGTCTTATTACTTCGAGTTCCTTTTCTTTCTCATCAATCGTGACTTTTAACTTCTCGAGTTCTTGTTGAGCTCGTTTTTTACTGTCATTGTCACCCTTTACCTCTTCTAACAGGTCATTTATCGTTAGCGTCAGTTTTGTTTTCTCTTTGAGAAGTTGCTGCTGCTCAGCACTATCGAATACAAAGACTACTGAGTTTGTACAATAACTTTGTGATATCGCAGTAACATGTTACCTCAGAGTATCCCTCTCTTCTTTGGCTGCTTGAACCTCTTTCTTAGCTTCCTTTAATCTTTTCGTTGCTGCTCGAACATTTTCCTGTGCTGTTTTTGCTTCAGCTCCAAGTTTTGCTTGCTCAGCACCACTGTTTGCCCGAGATTCGTCGAGTTCATCCAGCTTTCGTTTATTGTCCTTCAACTCCCGTTCATGAATCGTGTACTCGAGACACCGACGTTGTTTGTCCCAGCGCTGATATTCCTTAAGCTCCTCTTTCTCCTCCTCAAGTGTCTGGAGACGTTCCTCTGAAATGATCATTTAACACGATATTGTGTCTATTGAACTAGAAATGATTTGATTAGTTGGCGGAACTTTACCTATCGTTCGTAAAAAATCGACTATCTTCTCGAGCTTTTCTTCAGTTTCTTTCAAAATAGACTTTGATTCTTCTCTTCGTTCGTCATACACTCGAGTACCAGCAACTTCACGAAGCAGCTTCAATCTTTGAGAGTCTGGTGCTGTAGCCATTTGATTAATCTGAGGAAAAGTTTTATTAGTAAGTTTCGAAATGGATCAGTGCAAAACATTGTATCATTAATTCAACTAATAACAACAACTACAACAGACTTTACACCATTATGACCAACTTACTTTTCCTTGTTTGACAATGTAGTAAGGATTTGATCTGGAGAATCCAGCTGATTCTAGCAGGTTCATGACATCGGTTCTTGAAATATTCTTCTTATTAAGAAAGTAATTGTCCTTCTTGGAACCGATCACTCTCCTCAAGTACACTTCATCCTTATCGATCTACAAAAAGCAACCATCGTCTTAATAATGTATATGACGATACATATACAAGATAACTTCAATATTGACTCAATATTTTGTATACATACTGGCAATCTTCCATCCGCATTGTCAAATATAATCTCTACGTGAGCAGAAATAACACGTGGTCCTGTCCCCTCGTGCAAAAGTCCTTGTCTTTGTTCAGGCCTCAAATGAGAGAACTCATCACTCAGAACAAATTGGATGGCATAGAAAAAGTTGCTCTTTCCAGACCCATTTCTCCCGACTTGATGAAGAAATTTGTTTACAGATTATCTAATGTCAAAGATCCTTTACAACAACTTTATACATACCGACTACATTGTGCCTAGGATCAAACGGCTCTACTACAGTTTGTTCTCGATATGACTTGAAACCCTGTATAATGACCTAGAATGGAACGCAAGGTGTTATATCTACTCAAATGTGGATGAACCCAGATCTCCTGAAATTGCATAGTTCTATACTTGATATTGTGATAATAGGTACAAAGGCGTGACAATATCACAATATCAGGTAATTTAAAAACAAGTTAAATACTTGGACCCTCATTACCCCATCGACATGTCAATAATGCCCGAGGCTCGTTACCCAGACGAAACTCAATTCTGTGTACATGGGGCAAAGCTCTCGTAGATTATAACCACTCAAACCCATTGAAAATATGTATCGTTATGTCTCATAATTATCTAAGATGATCTGAAGTGTATCATTTGGCACCATGGTCATTCTACACTGACATACGCAACAAAATGTTCAGTAAACAAATGACCGGATGAAAAAGTTTTGAAACGAGGTATACAAGCGTCTGTTCCGATTTCTCCGTGTTGCATTGCAAATAATCCAGCATCGATGTGAGAATAAATATTGAATTGCATACCTGCTTAATATACATCGTAAAGTCTTCGTTTATTTGGAAAAAACACTGTAACAAATAGTTTTTTCTCGACAGTAATCAAAAAAACCTCTCCGCGTTCGATGTTTTGGCACGACGCACAGCCCACAATATCACGCAGTATGCCGTACTGGAAAAATATACCTAGATTCAGGCGGGAGAAGTGGTGGTAATGCCAACTACATTACATAAAACAACCACCAAACATCATCGCGGTTTTACAATTTGCTTTGGAAAGGACAAATAAAGGGAACGACAAAAGCAATTATAACCTAAACCGAAGAGATTTATTAGAGCCTATTTAAAAAGATTCCTCAATCAAATTCAATGATTTCATATATTTATACGATTCTTATACTTATGGAAATATGTAATTAGAACTTTAGTGATGAATACTGAGAGCATCGCTTTGCACTTCGTGGCTTAGTTGCGTTTGCAGATTCGATAATTTATTCTTTAATGCTGCGATGCCCATCATGACAATATTCTCGGGTTTCAATGCTCCACTGCTCTCAACATTGAAATAATATTTGTTTGGTTTCGCTTCCCAGTTGAATGGAGCTTCGGCTGAAAAAATCAAGGATATAAATGACACTCCTTGAAAAAATTTTGGCAATAATCACTGCAATATGTGTTATCGCATTTTATTTTGTGCTTACTTTGATCCTCTTCCAACTCTGAATATTCAGATTTTGGCCACTCTTCGGGTTTTGGAAAGAGAGTGTGGCGCATTGAATTGTCAGGATCATATTCGAAACATACTCCAGCCGTTGGATTCCATTTAGCATGTTCCTTACCAAAGCCTTTTTTGGCATAAGCTCTGAGTTTCAATTCTTGACCTTTTCTCAGTTTTACGATCAAGATTTCTGCAATAAAAAATAAAGGTAAATACAATATAGATATAGATGAAATATGAAACTTTGTCAAGTCGTTCTCCCAGATCATTAATATTCAAGGAGGTTATATTCATATTTAATTTATTTTAATATATTACCATCAATCTCTCCATATTCACTGGCATCGTCTTCTCTGTGTCTTGATGTGACTGGTAATACTCTCGGATCACTGGACTTAAAATCAGCAGTGGTTATGTGTCTTGTTTGTTCTTCTGTGCATTTGACGTCTAAGGTAAATTCAACACTGCACTCTGGACAAAAATCAGGACAGCTGCAATCCCTTGTATACTGAATTCTATCGACAACCTGTACATATAAACCAGCAATATAGTTGTAATCTGATGACTTAGAAATTAGTTATTTGATTCAATAACAATTTACATCGTCACTTATCAATGGAATCATGCCAATTCTGTGGGCAAGAAATTCATCGCTTAAAACTGTAGAATTGGCTTCCAATTGTATCCAATCAATTGCCATTGTTGGAGTTTCGGCAATAAATACACGCCTCATGCTATTCGCAACGCTGCAAAACCAAAAAATTATGTAGAAAGCAAAATCGTGAAATATTCGCGTCCATTGTACAGTCAACAAAATCCTAACCTCAATTCTGTATCTTCAACTTGGAATTTGACGTTTTCTTCAGATAAATCCGTAATATGTACCGAAGGTTGATTAGCGTACGGCATTGTGTTGACGGGACAAGTTCAATGCGTATTTATTTTTGTAATTCTGTTACTATAACGGGTTGATAAGATTCACGAATTGATGTTTGTTGCTCGGCACTTGAATGAAATACGTCGGAGGTTAGAAGCGATATAACCAAGCCTTGGGAATGAAAATGGGGAAAAGTACTAGTACCTAGGTAAATATTTTTTACAAATGGATAGCGGGAGATTTTGAAATATCTATGCATACCATGCATACGACAAGTTGGTAAATTAAATTTTACTGAATATAAGATAGCGCCATTGTATTCTTATTGACCGGATTTTATTTTTAAAAATGTGTGCGTCATGGTTGTATCGGCTGTGCATGATAATGAAATCGCCGTTTTAGGTAAATGTGCACTTTGAAACGATTGACAGTCGATACGGTATTAAAATAAAATACAGTACAAATCCGGGACAAACTTTGGCTCGCTTATCGTGTGAAAGAATTATAAATCAATCTCACTGAACTAATGATACTTAATATATTCCCGCTAAAAATTATTTGTTCATGGCACTTTTGATAATGACATATGGAAACGGAAGACGACGATGAATTGCGAACTTTTTTTTAAAAAAGAACAAGGCGAAAAGAGAACTTAGTTGATAATTAGCAGAAAAGTGCTTGGCCCACGAGCTTGATTGATCGAGGAGAGCTTGTGCGCGAACGCGACTGCTAGACTCGTTCATCAAAACACAATCGCTAATTACTACATATATATAGAAATAACAATATATAATACATCAACGATATGAGACAGCCATCGAAAAATATCAAAAATGCTTGGAGACATCGGCTCCGTAGAACCTTGCGACGTTTTGAAATTTTCTTTGTTATCCATTGGATTATTGAGTTTCAAAGCTCGTCGGCAAAACGCTCAATATCTTGCAAGTAATCTCCATAGTCGGTGGCTTCGCTACCAACAAATGTATCGTGATGTTCGAGGATTTCTTCGAAGGACAATCTATTGTCGTGATCGTCATCCGAGGCCGCAAATAGATGATCAACTTCATCAGTCGCCAGATCGCTAAAAAAAGATTGATGATCAAATAATTGAAATACGATCCAATGATTATTGCAATAATTTTGTTTTCTTTAGAACAGAATGAAATACTAACTCGTTACTGGGTACGAGCCAAGCCAATATTTCTGTAGAATCCAATTTGCCATCATGATTTTTGTCATGTTCATGATCGAATTTATCCTTCTCCACGATAAGCCATTCTTTGTCTTCGCTCTTTGCTCTGCTACCCAAAAACTCCTGAAAGCTTATGAATCCATCTTTATTAGTGTCCTTGTCGTCCAGAGCTTGTTCCAGTAAAAGGGGAAACATTCTAGGTGTCTCTTCCGGATGAGTATAGGCTTTGAACTCTTCGGCATCCAAATAACCATTTTTGTCCAAATCAGCCATAATAAAGGTGGCTTTGTCGTCATTTATGAGCTTATCGTCAATTGCGAGATCCTCAGCATCGGAACCATAAGTATCCTGCACCACCTCGTCCCAGCTAACTTTGCCATCCTCGTCGGAATCAGCATCGTCCATGCGGTTTTGAGACTCTTCCGAAGAGAGCATACTACAAAGCACAATAAACATTCGGCTGGTTAAATCTCTCGAAAGAAGTCTGTACAAACTGGTTCATTCTTTGAACCTGTTGAATTGTTTGCATGAGTAATTACCTATCTCTATTTTGATTCAATACCTAAGAACTACACTGGTATTACAATATTGGTGATTTAAAGCAAACCTGAAAGAACGTAGAATCCATGCCTTGAGCTCGTGTCTCTCGATATATTTATCACCATTGAGATCCATCTTTGTCAGCAAAATCTCTAGGCGCCTCTTTGATTCCTCAATAGGAAGTTTGTCGAACTCTTCTGCCTGTTTAACGCTGCCTGAACCAAAGAAAATAGATTTGTTACTCTCAGTTATAGAACGATGTACGACATGTGGAATTTAGCAAGTAAACGAAGATAATTGAAACGTTACCAAGAATAGCTTCATGATCGAATTCCTGGTGATGCTCTCCGTCAACATAATGCTCGCTGTCTCGGGGACTGAATGCACCGTCCTCCGTTCTCTCGTTGCTGCCGCCGACTTTGTGCTGATGTACACGAATGAACGCTGCATTGCATCTCACCAGCACATTGAAGACACAGAGAATCGTGCACAGAGATACGAGCCCTCGCACATTCTGCATGATTCCTAAATTTGTTTCTCCAGCGTTTAAAAAACAACCAAGCCAATTTCTTAACCCTATCAAATAACTTTGGGTCTCTGACAGCCGACTGGCGCTGCTGCAGAGTTTCTCATACCGGCCGCCGGGGCACTGCTGGTTATTATTATTATTTTCTCGTTCGAGTTTCGATCGTTCACCTATGCAATATCTCGAAACCTTCCCCGATCAATGAAGTTAGCCCTTTACCCCGTAATGCTGACAGCACCGTCAGTTAGTAACGAAGCAACGAACATTTTTCAGATACATGTTATTCCCTCTGACGAATGTTCTTTTATGAATCTTTGTACTTCAATTTCCCTTCCGCTAATATGAAAAGCAATTCTTTTCAGGTCGAATTGTATGCGGACAAAGAGATTGAGTGAAGACAGTAAAAGGATTTCGAAAAGTTACCGGATCTCTTGACTTTTATCAATTGTTACTTACCCGTTTGATGTACGTAGAGACACACACAGCAAGTAGCAAGAAGGTATCACAGCAACGTCGTTATTAAGGCGTTGACCTGTTCACGAATAAATTTCTTTTTACCGAATTCTTATTAAATTTTCAGTACATGTCTACGTTCGATACACCAAGGTACTAAACCGAATGAACCTAAACGCGTCCGAGGTCTGAGATTAGAATTTCGGCACAAGTTCAGAGAGCGACAGAGAGAGGGAGTAAAAGGAAGAGTAGAGAGTTTCTTTAATTCCAAAAGCGTTCATTCAGCACGGTGGAACTATGAGTTTATCCTCAGGGAGAGTGTGCTGCCACGCAAGCACGCGTTGGTCGGGATAAGTATAAATATAGAACAGAAACGGCCCATACGAGACGGGTGTAAATCTAATTTCGGGGAGTCAGGGCTTTTGTTCGAGCCGCCTATCTCCGGGAGATTCTCTCTTTAACGTTTGGTTACAATGTCTTGCCGTTTGCTTAACCTCGTTTAAAAAAAATAAACGGCTATACCGTAAATTCCGTTCGTCATTATTTATGCGAATTATGCAACGACCACGGATTATGTTCAGTTTATACAGCTTCTCAGGCCTTTGATACTCTCAGTGTGTATATAAATCGCTGGTCGAGTAAAGTATGGAAGAGAACGACTCGATTCTTCTCACGAAGCGATACAACGTTGCACACGCTATACTGAATAAAAAAAATGATTCGCACAATTCTAGTCGGATTACAGCTATCGGCTGGCAGTCACGTTTGCGAGACGCAATAGTTCTTCCTAATTAACAGACGCATTTGTACGTTTGGCCGCAGTGTTGTGAACATTTCGTATGTTTTAAGTTTACATATGCATTAGTTATGCCGTCAGGTTTTTCCGGCTGATACCACGATCAAGAGTTTATGGGCATATGCATCCATTTTATTTGTTTTATTCAAGTCATCGTGCGTGATTTTTTTTCTGGTAATCTCGTAGCACAGATCGTTCTCGCGTTGAAATTTTTAAACGAGCGAAGAGCTAGCTCGAAAGAAAAGAGGAAGCGTCCTGGAATCAGCGTCACGGTGTAAAATCATCGGAGCATGGAGGAGGGTGTCTCCTATAGATGTATACATATACACGACGCAGGATGTTGATATGTACCTTCCGTGTTTGTCGTACTCCAGAATCCACCAATGTTTTCGTAGGTGGTACGAGCGTCATGTGCATGGGTCATTCCGTGACGGATTGATGAAAAGTTGACGTTCCACATCAGCTATTTAAGATCCGCTCGAGAACTCGTAAATATCCATGTATGGGCGTTATACAACCCCGTATGAAAAACTTCGATGCGTGCAACGTCTTCATTCTGTACGGCAAATATGTTCATCGTCGGCAACGGGCTCGATGTTCGTGAAAGATACCTTTACTTGGTCGAACAATGTCTCGTGAAACGAACAATGGGCCACGGAATTCTCTCACACCCAGGTCATACCCATCAGGCTCCTCTTTTCTTCGCCGTACTTATATACCATAAAATATAATATACGAATTGCTAAATAAAAAAAAAAGAGTAAGAGAGAGATATGCCAACAAGCTGAGAACCGTAAATCTCTTCCTCGACAATATAATACACTCCACAGTGGATATTACAAAGCGTGTTCCTTATTCGGTGTGTTCGCGATTCCTTATTCCAGTACATGTGCTCTCGACAGTAGCTTCACAACTTGATAACTACCGTGCAACGTACTTATTCATTCGATTTCGTGCCGTGGTAGATTTTACGTTGAGATGAACATCTTTGTTTTTCCAACACGCTGGGAGACCGTTGTACTTCCTGATGCTCATTGCGCTGCTCTCCTTTGATAAAGAATAAGAATATACAATTGGTATTATCTCTGTGTATACGTGATTAAGTAATTAAAGAGAATGTTACGATATGGCTGGCATAACGACAATGATTTATAGAGCTTGTATGTTCTTTCGTCGCATTCTGTACTATACAGTAGCGTTGGACAAATTTACGATTGTCTTAAGTTATAACGATTTCCGTCATCGCTCAATTAATTACTCCAGCGTAACCTCATTCATTATTTAATACAAGCTAATCAGCTCGTGTCATTGTTTTTGTAGAACTTTTCTGCAAAATGGTCTTCGTGGTTAAAAAGAAACGGCCATTGTTGTTCCACCGTACAGAAACCACAATCTCCTGTAATAAACAGGAAGTTCAAGACAAGAATTTTACAATGTATTAATTTACACTTATAGAATATTCATGATCTATCTTTATGCGCGAAAAGTGAACGAGATTGTAACAAAGACTGGGTCGCCTGTTACCAATTCAAAAAATATGTGCAAAGAAAATACTGATCCATAGGCTTGTAGAGTTGTAACTTGATCAACGTGTTGTATTTTAGAACTACCTTTCTTTATTAGTACTTCTCAGTTCTTACAACATTCTTCTTTTCTTATTTTCCAGCATCACAACGTTGTGTCAGATTGTTGTTGTCATCTGCATGAAATTATCTCGCTATCGTTCTGGATCGCTCGTAGTTTGGTTATTCACAGAATTCTTCTCGGCCGTGTTTACCGAAGGGAGAACGGAAAAGGCAAATTAGTTCCTCCTAAACGATAAGTGCGAAGCCGCACAGACCGAAACAGTAGCAGCAAGCTCCGGTCAGAGTCGTAATAAGTACAGAGACACATAGAGAGACACATAAGCACAGGTATGCATACGTGAAACAGAAAAAGAAACAATAAGAGCAACAACGGTGTCGTGGCACTCGGTGTAAAGAGAGGTTAGTGACGTGCGATGTTCTCCTCGTCACGCTCGCTCAACGTCATGGCGGTCGGTTATTTGCGCCATTTTCTCCGCGCCGGTGGCTCCCCCCGACGTGTCTCTCCACAAGCTCATACGACTTATGTTAGTACAATATTCTACCGCCAGGACACCTAGGACAAAATAACAAGAATAAAAAGCAGGCAAATAAGAAAGAAAAAAATAAAGAAACGAAACGAAGTGGCGCACGGCAGTGAAACACGCAGAAGGATGGACACGGTAGCGTTTTGCCGGGTGCATATGCGCCATAATACAGCGTAGGAATGAAAAATCGTGCGAGCGTTTTATATGCGCGGTAAGCGTGTATACCGAGAAAGATAAGACGGTGGAACGATCGCGAGTTTCGAGGAGAGAGCAAGAGAGACAGAATTACTCGGGATGTCTGCACTTGGCGCATAAGTATGTCTATAATATCGCCATTGCCGGCGTTCACTGACGAAAAGGGGAGAAACTCGGCAGCCGCTGGCCAGTCGAGGGAAAGCAAGAGAGAGAAAGAGAGAGAGAGAGAAATAAAAGAGAGCGCACAAGCCACACCACGTCGTAATTAGTCATAGTGCGGTGCGCTAACAGCGGCACTCTGCAAGACTGCCTCTGACGCGTTGCTCCGTTGCCCCGTTTAGAGGCTTTTGTCTCGCTCTACCTCCGATTCGAATTGAATTTCGTATGAAGAAAATTCATTCGGACTACCGTCCTACCGAAGACTCGAGGAATTATCTTTTCTCTCGACACGCGTGGATTTCCGGTATATTACATATACGGACTGTAATTTCTTACAATGAACGAGCGCATAACATACGGATTAGATGCTTCGGAGGATGTTCCGGATGGAAATTGGCATTAAAAATAACGAACATACTCAAATGCCAATCGTCGAATTTCAGTATTTTTACACTTTGTGTAAGAAGTGTTAAATATTCGTGGGATTAAAAAATTGAATTTACGACAATGCAATATAATTAGTTGTTTTTTAAGTAATTAACGAATTTTTTTGTCAAATTGTAATTGGCTTTCTTAGATAATTATGATCATAGGAGGGTTTGTCTCTGTAATAAGTCGATGATAAGAACTAAGTCCTTCGCTATAATATCGTCTGTGTTTTATAGTTAATTTATTAATTATACAAATATAAACAAATTACTTTTTACATTTGCAGTTAGTTCTTATTTATCGTATTTAATTTATTAACTACAAAAATACGGACAAATTAATTTTTAAATTAATATTTAATTCATTAACTATAAAAATATGAACAAATTAATTATTAAATTTGATTTAGTCCTTATTTATAATATTTAATTCATTAACTATAAAAATATAAATAAATAAATTTTTTTATTTGATTTAGTTCTCATTTATAATATTTAATTCATTAACTATACAAATATGAACAAATTAATTTTTAAATGTGATTTAGTCCTTATTTATAATATTTAATTCATTAACTATAAAAATATGAACAAATTAATTTTTAAATTTGATTCAGTTCTTATTTATAATATTTAATTCATTAACTATAATTTTATTTAATTTACTTCTTATTTATAATATTTAGTTCACTAACTATAAAAATATAAACGAATTAATTAAAAAATTTAATCTAGTTCTTCTTTATAATATTTAATTCATTATATCAAGTGTCCAAGTTTCGTTTATCATCGGACCTAAAAATAAATCAAGATCGTACGATCGACAGACCGAGAGAACGAAGCGTGCAACGATAAAAATAATCGAAAAAGTATTTACTAATTTGTCTGGCAATTATATCCGACCACTCGCGATGATTTCTCGATTGATGTTCACCGCACGATTAATCTTGATAACCGTTTTGCAGGTCCGAAGGCGAAGATGCTCGTTTGATCGCTGGTAAGAAAGGAGGGTTGCCTACGCGTCCGGGCAAATTCAATCCCTGAGAGCGCGGGATTCTCGACTGGGCCTCTATTTTTCATTGTCGCTTGGTGACACGAGAATTCTTCAAGAACGTAACAGACTAATACATGTACACACGTATTGTTATAATGTACACATGTACGAGGCAGAAAGCGCGTCATGGACGGAATAAAGTGGGAACGAGGTATACGGAAAGCGGCAGAGCGAAGCGGCAAAAGCGGCGAGCCGTGTTTCCGGCGAACGACTCTCCGTGGGGAACCCCTCGACTCTACACGGTTCAACTCTCGGAACGGAATATTGTCCGTAGCGTGGAAAAATCGGAATACTGTCCGGTGCTCGGGAAACTGCACGTATGGTAGAGCGCCTGGAGAACGCTCGTCGAACTTTGTGCGGAAACTGGAATATAACGTCCGGATGGAAAACTGCCGTGCGCTCACAGCGTTTAGAGTAGTTCGTGGCAAACCTTGAATAGCGTGAGGATATTGTAGATAGTATAGGTTCTTGCGGATGTAGTGTGGCTTTTATTTGAGTCTTTTTGTAGTTTTGGGAAAATTCACGGTAAAAAAGTTTTTTAAATGTGAACATTTTGCATTTTTTCATCCTGAGATAGAAAATTTATGATAAGATGGATACGAGGATGTTATGTTTGTAATCTATGGGAGAGTCCTAAATCTAGAAGGTTTAAGGATAGTTTTTATTAACAAACAAATTGGGGCAAGATCTGTTTGAAATTGGACATTTCTCGTAGATTATTTATATAATATTGTCGTTTTTGATAATTGAGAAATTTTCGATAAAATATTAATTGAATTTTGGAATCAAGATTTTCTTTTTCAAGATTTGAGAAATATTGTCGTTTTATAAAATTAGAGCGAAAGCGTGAGGAAGAATAGTTTTTATTAAAAGACGAATTAGGGAAAAATCTGTTTGAAACTGGACATTTCTCGTAGATTATTTATATAATATTGTCGTTTTTGATAATTGAGAAATTTTCGATGAAAAAATGGAAAATTATTTGATAAAATATTAATTGTTCTTTTTCAAGATTGGAGAAATATTGTCGTTTCATAAAACTAGAGCGAAAGAGAGAGGAAGAATAGTTATTATTAAAAAACAAATTGGGGCAAAATATGTTTGAAATTGGACATTTCTCGTAGATTATTCATATAATACCGTCGTTTTCGATAATTGAGAATTTTTCAATGAAAAAATGTAAAATTATTTAGTAAAATATTAATTGCATTTTGGAATTAAGATTTTCTTTTCCAAGATTCGAGAAATATTGTCGTTTTATGAAATTAGAGCGAGGAAGAATAGTTTTTATTAACAAACAAATTAGGGAAAAATCTGTTTGAAACTGGACATTTCTCGTAGATTATTCATATAATATTGTTGTTTTTGATGACAAAATGGAAAATTATTTGGTAAAATATTAATTGAATTTTGGAATCAAGATTTTCCTTTCCAAAATTCGAGAAATATTGTCGTTTTATAAAATTAGAGCGAAAGCGCGAGGAAGAATAGTTTTTATTAACAAAACAAATTGGGGCAAAATATGTTTGAAATTGGTCATTTCTCGTAGATTATTTATATAATATTGTCGTTTTTGATAATTGAGAAATTTTCGATGAAAAAATGGAAAATTATTTGATAAAATATTAATTGAATTATATTGTCGTTTTATAAAACTAGAGCGAAAGAGCGAGGAAGAATAGTTCTTATTAAAAAACAATGTTTAAAATTGAACATTTCTCGTAGATTATTCATATAATATTGCCGTTTTCCATAAATGAGAAATTTTTTATGAAAAAATGAAAAATTATTTAGTAAAATGTTAATTGAATTTTGGAATGAAGACATTCTTTCTCAAGATTCAAGAAATATTGTCGTTTTATAAAACTGGAGGTAAAGAGCGAGGAAGATGATTTTTCTTTGCTGTCTGCATGGGCAGAAGTGGGTAGGCGCACCATACGTATAAACAGCGTTGTAGTTGAACACGTTGCGAGGGACTCGACGGACTCGAGCACCTGCGCCAGCGATACACCGCACATATAGCTTTTACCCCTCAGACTACACCTGCGAAACTAAAGCGAGCGGAGCTAGGCTTCTTGGCTATGTATGCTCGGCCTCGACTCTCTTTTGCGCGAGAGCCGTCCAACACCTGTTACACACCGCACGCGGCGTGGACGGGTTCGATTAGTCCACAGGTAGAGTACCACACGAATGCGCGACACGCATCAACGGCCTCCCAATTCATCGCGTACGTACTTAAGTGAACTGCGAACGACTCGCGAAAACTGGGTTGTCGGAAAAATAACAGGAACAAAATTAATTAAACGAATTTTAATTACAATAAAAAATATTGCTTTATCATTAAATGGGTTCTAGTATCGTCCCTAGGGTAGGAAATTATCATAATGCTAAAAAATAATCCTAATTTGGCAATCAAACATTCAAAAAACAAAAAATTTTCCAATTTTTGCATTTGACAGGGAATTTTTCAAAAATAAAAAAACTAGGATGTCATATTCGTAACGTACGAGAAATTTGTGATTATAAAAGTGCCCTGTATGACTTATTTCAATAAAAAATAAGTTTGACCATTCAAAAGTGCAAAATTGCTCCAGACTTCCGGAACTTTGGGCACCTCCAAG